>JZKD02S0564153.1:0-16307 GCA_000966675.3 Picea glauca
ATTTTTTTGTCCAGAGGAATCCTCCATGGATTCACTTTGCATTTATGCAAAGCGTTGTTTTCTTTCTGTTTTCTGTGTTAAGCTTCTCATACTTTCATAACTATGCTTTTCTCATCATATAAATGAAATTTCAGACATCAATTTGGTAAAACCACCACAGTTGTGAATAAATTAAAGATATTCCATAATGCAATATTATAGACTACTTTCTCTATACATTTAAATAGAAGATAGTTTGTGTCTCAAATCTGGCTTCTAGTATCTATGTTTTTGCATGAAGTATTCATGCTTTAATAGAATGTGGTGAAAGAATTTCATTAAGTGAGTATTTCCTCTACTTTCATAATGTATTCAAAAGTTGTTTGCAGGTTACCTTTGCAAATGTTATGTTCTTGAATTCATAGACCGTGCTCGACTCATGCACTTGATTTTTTTTTGTTGGATTCATTGTTTAAATGGTTGGCAAAACCAATTTTCTTCATCTCAACTTTTCAATGACTTCCTTACTCATTGTTAGAGTCGAGATTAATTGTTCTTCTTCTTCTTTTCTTCCATCTACCATAATTATCATTTGTGCTCCGTTGAATGAGACTTTGTTCCCAATGGAAAGGCCTTCAGTCTGAGAGGTTTATAGTATTTTTATTTATTTTGTTGTCATTATTATCCTCAACCATGTTTATCCTTTTCTTTGACATTTAAATCTAGCATCCTGAGCTTAATATTGAAGATTTGTTGCTTAGTGACAATGAGTAATTGGTTGACTTAAATTTGATGAGGGAGCCCCCTCAGGTCCAAGAGCCAACTTGTGGCCTAAATTAGGTTTTGATATGCCTTGGCATAGTTCCTAAAAAGTCAGGGACATCTCAAGGTTACAACATATTTTTGGTGCCATTGTCGAGGAGAGAAGGTTCGAGATATTTTCCCCGGGATACAACAAAAATTAGATTTGGTTCTTGAAGGTGACAAAGGTCAGACATCATGTTGTTTGGTTATTCACCTGGCAACTCTAATGTGATTCCACTGGCGACTTCATTGGTTTTGAAATGACAAGTTCAAATGATGTCAAGATAGCTGCAAGGTATGCTCCTTTTGATTTTTCAAATATAATTGGGTTTCCTAATATTATGCCTAGTGTAGAAGAATGGGGAGACAACATTTGAAGGATTTTCATTCATACATGCATCAATTGGGTATTTTCCATGAAGATGTTCTCATGAAAATGTTTATGATCTATTTGGATGGAGATGCTTGACAATGGTACAAATCTTTACCTACTTCTACTATTTCTTCATTGAAGTATTTTCATGCAGTGTTTCATTCTTATTGCAAAAGGTTTTATCCAATCAAGCTTCTTTTGAAATATTGTTATGCAAAATTTGAATTAAATGGTTCTTTTATCAATAAACTTCAAGAAAATTTATAAGAAGAATGTAATCAAGAAAGTCTAAGCAGCAGCTCTACATATCAGAGAACTATCTTATGATTTGAAGTGTTTGCAGAGACAAATTCAAAGCAGTCAGATAGAAGAATTACAAAATGACAAATTGATCGATTGAGAAGTAGTGTTCCCATGCAGGTATCAACTAGCAGTTACACAGGCAGAGGTTCATGATTGTATTCCACGTATATATTTAGTACATATTGTTCTAGACATATATAGTCTAATTTGCAGATAGAGAAGACCAATGGACACATTTGATTCAATCTGAGAAACAAGAATATGTGATGATCGTTTGCAGCAGAGAAGCTTCCATAATAGTACAGTGACAAATGGATCAACATTGTGGATAGTTGAGTAGCATAGTTATGGACAGTTTGTGACATATGGACAGAGATGGATTTGTGAGACGCTTAGCATGTACATAAGACATGGGTCAGAAAAGATGCATAATAGTGGGTTGACAATTGGAATCGTCGATGGAATTTATATCGTCAGAATGAAATCATTGAATAGTATGGTCAAGTGAACATGACAAGTAAATGAAGAAATCGAGTAATGAACACTTTTTTATATATGTCAATGAATTACAAGAGGAAGCACCAATGGACAATAAGCAACACTAGAAGAGAGGAAAGGAAACATATACAAGTAGCCCTACATTGATCTACACGACATCTTGCGGAGAAGCTAAGGGGAGAGAAATCATTTGAGAAAGAGATCTAGAAAGGAAGATCAGTAGCATGCAGACAGGGGGAGACATATCGTCATGGGGAGTTACCCTTTTATCAAAGGAGGAGAAAGAGAAAGATCATAAGAGAAAGAACAAAAGCATGAAGACAGGGGGAGAATCCCCAAAGAGAGATACCCTTTTCCATTGATGTCAAAGGGGGAGAGAAAAACATGAGGAGAGAAACATTGATGAGGAGCGATGGTCACAAGAGGAGCATGAGTGTTGGAGTATGAGTGTTTCCATCAATGCCAAAGGGGGAGATTGTTGGATAGTTGGTTGTCATTGATGTCAACCCCTGGAGAAGTCTAAAATCCCTAGAAAAGTGGTAGAGATTGATGGTGAGTTAGTTGTCATTGATGTCAACAAGAGTGGTTGATGTCTACAAGAAGCCCCAAAGGTGTGGTTATGGAACCCGAAGTTGATCAAGGAATAAGGATATGAAGGATAATGTAAATTGATGTAATACATTCATATATGGATAGTACTTGTCATGTCATTTCTAGTGATAGGTGGTATGCCACACGGTTCTTCACGGTTAGCGAGATATGCCCTCATGAAGTTGGAAGCCTCAAAGAATGGTCAAGATTCCCCTAGATGGTTACAAGTCATTAATGAAAGGGTAAAGTGGTTGTAACAAGAAAATTCAAGGAGCCCTAAAGTTAAGGAAAGAGGTTACTTGGAAAAATCATACATACACCTCAAGAAGTCTCTCATAAGTACATTCACACATACATTCTACTGAATATATTCTATGTGAATAAGTGATCTTTTGGCAAGTTTGTGACAGCGAAGTCTGAGGCAGCGAAAGAGTGAGAAGTGCGGGAGTTTCAGGTTTGCGGAGCAGAGCGAGAATTTATGAGGAAACCCTAGTTTGGCTGACCCCTGTGGGTTAGACAACTAGTGTCATGTAAGGCACCCCTACGGGTTGCCTAGTGCTTGTCACACGAGGCCCTGCATGACAAGAGATATTTGTCCCATGAGGACAAGATAGAACTGAGGAGAAATGCTTGTGCCAGGTCGCTGAGGCTAAGGATGGTCTGTGTATTAGGATCAGAGGCACCAGGCCAGTCAAAGATGTAAAGGTATGTTATTCTATATGTTATGAGGTTGCATCTTGGTGATATTGTGGAACATGCTTGAGGCATGTCTTTGCGATTTTTAGTATATTTGTTGAGGTACATTGTTGGTGCATATCTTGGATATACTAGCGTATGGTTTATGAATGTTGGCACATGATTAAGGATCATGGTTTGAGATACATCTTGGTTACATGTTGATGATGTTATGGTCATGCCTTTGGTGTCTTGTTGAGGTGTTGGCATATGTTTGAGGCACATCTTTGGTGCAGGGTATGAGGCATGTTCTTGGTACATGTTGAGGTACACATTGGTGATGTTATGGTACATTGATTAGTAGAACATCTTGGTTATATTGGTATATTGGTTATGCTCGAGGCACTTCATTGATGATATCTTATGATATACGTGGTTGATGTACGTGATATGGTACATGGTTGATGTACTTGGAATGGTACACGATTGATGCATGGCATGGTACAAGTTGATGTACATGGTTGATGTGCGTGGTATGGTACAGGTTGATGTACATGATATGGTACATGTTTTATGTACATGATATGGTATAAGTTTGATGTACATGGTATGGTACATGTTCTTGTTGATGGTTGATGTACGTGCTTTGGTGATGGTCTTGGTATATGATCCATGTGAGAGGATATGGTTTTGTTGATGTTGAGTATCAACAGTGGTGACAGGTTGATGATGGTATGACAGTGACAGTGGCAGTGACAGGTTGATTGTGACATGTTGACAATGGTAGTGTTTATGGTAGTGACAATTTGGTCTACACGTATATTTCATGGTAACATGATGGGTTAAGAAAAAGGGGTTGTAGCCTCCTTCCAGTTGGTGTCGAAGAACTCGAGGAGTTGGTGCTTCCTTCAGTTTGGTGTCTCTAAATCAGGGGGTCATAGCCTCCTTATGGTTGGTGCCTGTAAATCAGGGGGTTGGTGCCTCCTTCCAGTTGGTGCTGGAGAATTTGGAAGTTGGTGCTTCCTATGAATGTATTCTTGATATATATAAGAAAACATTCAATGGTTATTCCCACATTTGGGTTTCCACGTAAATTCCGATGTACTATGTATCTATGGTTACTTGTTATGCATTGTTGATTTATATTATTGATGATATATTGAATGCTAAAGATAAATTGTTGAATATTGCTGATAAAGTTGAAGGTTATATATTGTGGTTAAAAGTGGTAAGAAATGATCATATTGATTCACTCCCCTTCTCAGTATTCCAACAATGCCATAACAAGTTGGTGGACAAATGTTAAGAGGATGTGAACAAGTTTGTTTTAGAAACATAAGGAGTGGAATCATTTATAAAAGTGTTCATATTTAGAGTTGTGCTATGATATTCTGCAGAGCAAATTCACTCATTGTTACTAGAATATGATTCACGAAAATAACAATTGGTGGAATGGGATAGATGGAAGAGTGTGTGTAAATAAAGGCATGTGGATAATTTTATATAATAACAAAAATTTTAGAAAAAAATTGAATGACACATCTACAATAGTTTTTGAGGCTTTCAAAAGGGCCCTTATCTTCATACTATTATTGAAAATAGGTTCCATGATTCCAGGCAGGACTTCAAGCATCGATGAGGATAAAGGCAGCAATGAAAGACTTCTTGAGGGGGGTTAGAGGTTAGGAATTAATTTTTCCAACAAGAAGGATTGTGTCCTTTGTAATGAACTCGAGAGGCCATTGACTGGAATTTCTGAGTTCAAAGGAATCCTCCATGGATTCACTTCTCATTTCTGTAGAGCCTTGTTTTCTTTTTGTTTCCCATGTTAAGCTTATCATACTTTCCTAATTATTCTTTTCTCATCATATGAATGAAATTGCAAACAACAATTTGGTGCGACCACAGTGTTGTGAACATATTGAAGATATTCCATAATGTAATATTTCAGACCACTTTCTCTATACATTCAAATACAAGACAGTTTGTGTCTCAAGTCTGTCCTCTAGTTTTTATGTTTCTGCATGAAGTATTTATGATTTAACGGAATGTGGTGAAAACATTTCATTAAGTGACTCTTTCCTCTACTTTCAAAATGTATTCAGAGGTTATTCGCAGGTTACCTTTGCAAGTGTTATGTTCTTGAATTCACAGACTTTGCTCAACTCATGCACTTGATTTTCTTTTGCTAGATTCATTGTTTAAATGCCCAACAAAACCACTTTTATTCATCTCCCTTTTTGCAGTGACTCCCATATTCACTATTATAGTCGAGATTGATTCTTCTTCTTCTTTTCTTCCATCTACAATAATTATATTTTGTGCTATGATGAATGAGACTTTGTGCCCAATGGAAAGGCCTTAAGTTTGAGACTCTGACAGTAAATTTATTAAGTTTGTTGTCATTATTATCCTCAACCATGTTTATCCTTTTCTTTGACATTTAAATCTGGCATCCTTAACTTAATACTGAAGATTTGTTGTTTAGTGACAGTGAGCAGCCAATTGTTTTAAATCTGATGAGGGAGCCCCATCTCGTCCAAGAGCCAGCTTATGGCCTAAAGCAGGTTTTGAGATGCCTTGGCATAGTTCCTAAGTAGCTAGGGACATCTTAAGGTTACAACAGAGGCTAAGATAAGTGCGCCCCTCAAAAAATGGTGTCCACATCCAAGGAATGGTCCAAGAGTAAAGTCAAATGGATTAAATCAAATCCTAAGACAACCCATACTTCCTAAGTACCTAGGTGAAAGATATACAATATTGAGTAATAATGATGAAAGGGAAAGGGGGAATAGGTTCATGTGATGACGCTCAAAGTCTTAGACATGCACATGTCTTCTTATTCATTTATTTATTCATTTGGCTTCATTTGGCTAGGATTTTTCTTTATAATAGCCTTCTAGAGGGAGCTTAACATTGAATTGTCATCCTTGGCATTGTTTCTTATTGCCCTTTTAAGCCTTTTTCTTTAAATGTTTATTTTATCGAACAAGTCCCTTTTATTTAGATATTCATAGACAAACCATGGACTAGGGAAATTGTGTAATATATATATTAACACTGATTAATAATCAATAACTAATATGTAATGAAGGGATACCTTCTTGATGAAAGGTCGTGCCTCTTACAAAAGGGTACCCCTATGTGGGTATATATACGGCCCTCGTTCTCATTCTAATCAATTTTTCATATGTTATTCAATTATTCATTACTTGTCCTTTTTACATTGGATATTTCCATAAGTAAATCTAGTTGGTTCACCACAATTGGTATTAGAGAGAGTTTGATCTTGGATTTTGGCCACTAGACCTTTGGTCAATTTTGTTGCCTATAGCAACATAATTGCAAGCCTTTGGCCACTCAATTTTCCATAATTCTTTGAACTCTAGGTCTTTGACCATGATAGGGCATTTTGTCATTTAAAAATTAGAAATTGACATGAAGAAATAATCGTTTTGTTCCAAGCTTAAAGTAACCAGGAATCAAGACAAAAAAATTAAAATTAAAATTAACATCCTCCATAAGGCTGGTGGCCCAACCTTCAACCAAATTGTGAGATATACATTTCATTAGAGAAGGATTTATTAGATGTTTCGATGGAGAGAAGTTATCTGAAGTTTCGAGAACTAAATTCAAAGATTAAAGGTCATCATTCTTGTGAAGGAATTATTTTCATAAAAGAAGATACACAGAGATAAGCCCATCCTTCAACGAGTATCAGATCCTTGGAGAAATTGTTGGCTACATGCATAGACAAGTTATCATTGTAGTCTCATCATACCATACATCTTTTTGAGTTGTGATTTGTGTTCGGAACTTGCATAGGGAACCTTACTTGTTATATATATTCAAATCATAAATTATTCATTGAAGTGAGGTTGGAAATTCAGAGCAATATAGAAGATTCATGGCATACAAAAATTCATTGAAATAAGGCCACAAACTTGGGGCAATATCGAAAATTCAAGGCATTAAAAAATCATTGAAATAAGGCTGCAAACTCAGGGCAATATCAACAGACTCGATAAGGAAATTAAGTGACTAACATATTTACCCACAAGGAAATATAAATTACATTGAGCAACATATAAACCGACCGATGTTGTAACCGCTGCAAAAAAAAAAAAGAGCTTCTGTACATAATTTACATTGTCATCGAAAACATTAGCCGCCTTATTTTAATTCTATCATATATGGTATCTTGGTGATGTATTTTTATGAGTTTAAGGTGACATTTAAAAAAAAAACATTACTCAATCCAATCGATATGATCAACCAACACCACATTGTTAAAAGCCACTGAAAATTATAGTTACATAATCAAAGTAATACTAAATATAAAAAATCCCACAGGGGTGTAGACGGATTGGCAAGTGTCGTGTAAATGGAAGGAAATTTGTAAAAATGAGGTATCATGTTCGATTCTCACCCTGATTTACTTGTGTGTCATTCTTGCGTGCTGCACCTGGGGTTATAGTGGTAGTCGACGGGGATCGACCCCGTGTCACACAAGTACGAGAACCATGCTTGTTGATTCCCCCATTACAAATTTTTTTTTAAAAATACTAAATATAAAAACATGTTTTAAATTGATATTGAACACAACCTTGGTTTCTCTTACAATTTAATTAAGAAGTATTCTAAAGTACATCCTAAGGTTTTGTTGACGGGTCCAAATGGCATGTCAAGCAGGTAGGGGAGAACGTTAGATGGTAGGTCCCAATTATACCTATGCTCGTTTGGTGTAGCGTTTCTGATGAGTATGTGGGCCTTGTTGCCGCTAATATTTAAAAGAAGAAAAAAGGAAAAGACAACTGATCTGAAAATAGAAAGCTGACTTGTTATGCTATGCAAGCACCCTCTACTTCAATNTTTGTGTCTCAAATCTGGCTTCTAGTATCTATGTTTTTGCATGAAGTATTCATGCTTTAATAGAATGTGGTGAAAGAATTTCATTAAGTGAGTATTTCCTCTACTTTCATAATGTATTCAAAAGTTGTTTGCAGGTTACCTTTGCAAATGTTATGTTCTTGAATTCATAGACCGTGCTCGACTCATGCACTTGATTTTTTTTTGTTGGATTCATTGTTTAAATGGTTGGCAAAACCAATTTTCTTCATCTCAACTTTTCAATGACTTCCTTACTCATTGTTAGAGTCGAGATTAATTGTTCTTCTTCTTCTTTTCTTCCATCTACCATAATTATCATTTGTGCTCCGTTGAATGAGACTTTGTTCCCAATGGAAAGGCCTTCAGTCTGAGAGGTTTATAGTATTTTTATTTATTTTGTTGTCATTATTATCCTCAACCATGTTTATCCTTTTCTTTGACATTTAAATCTAGCATCCTGAGCTTAATATTGAAGATTTGTTGCTTAGTGACAATGAGTAATTGGTTGACTTAAATTTGATGAGGGAGCCCCCTCAGGTCCAAGAGCCAACTTGTGGCCTAAATTAGGTTTTGATATGCCTTGGCATAGTTCCTAAAAAGTCAGGGACATCTCAAGGTTACAACATATTTTTGGTGCCATTGTCGAGGAGAGAAGGTTCGAGATATTTTCCCCGGGATACAACAAAAATTAGATTTGGTTCTTGAAGGTGACAAAGGTCAGACATCATGTTGTTTGGTTATTCACCTGGCAACTCTAATGTGATTCCACTGGCGACTTCATTGGTTTTGAAATGACAAGTTCAAATGATGTCAAGATAGCTGCAAGGTATGCTCCTTTTGATTTTTCAAATATAATTGGGTTTCCTAATATTATGCCTAGTGTAGAAGAATGGGGAGACAACATTTGAAGGATTTTCATTCATACATGCATCAATTGGGTATTTTCCATGAAGATGTTCTCATGAAAATGTTTATGATCTATTTGGATGGAGATGCTTGACAATGGTACAAATCTTTACCTACTTCTACTATTTCTTCATTGAAGTATTTTCATGCAGTGTTTCATTCTTATTGCAAAAGGTTTTATCCAATCAAGCTTCTTTTGAAATATTGTTATGCAAAATTTGAATTAAATGGTTCTTTTATCAATAAACTTCAAGAAAATTTATAAGAAGAATGTAATCAAGAAAGTCTAAGCAGCAGCTCTACATATCAGAGAACTATCTTATGATTTGAAGTGTTTGCAGAGACAAATTCAAAGCAGTCAGATAGAAGAATTACAAAATGACAAATTGATCGATTGAGAAGTAGTGTTCCCATGCAGGTATCAACTAGCAGTTACACAGGCAGAGGTTCATGATTGTATTCCACGTATATATTTAGTACATATTGTTCTAGACATATATAGTCTAATTTGCAGATAGAGAAGACCAATGGACACATTTGATTCAATCTGAGAAACAAGAATATGTGATGATCGTTTGCAGCAGAGAAGCTTCCATAATAGTACAGTGACAAATGGATCAACATTGTGGATAGTTGAGTAGCATAGTTATGGACAGTTTGTGACATATGGACAGAGATGGATTTGTGAGACGCTTAGCATGTACATAAGACATGGGTCAGAAAAGATGCATAATAGTGGGTTGACAATTGGAATCGTCGATGGAATTTATATCGTCAGAATGAAATCATTGAATAGTATGGTCAAGTGAACATGACAAGTAAATGAAGAAATCGAGTAATGAACACTTTTTTATATATGTCAATGAATTACAAGAGGAAGCACCAATGGACAATAAGCAACACTAGAAGAGAGGAAAGGAAACATATACAAGTAGCCCTACATTGATCTACACGACATCTTGCGGAGAAGCTAAGGGGAGAGAAATCATTTGAGAAAGAGATCTAGAAAGGAAGATCAGTAGCATGCAGACAGGGGGAGACATATCGTCATGGGGAGTTACCCTTTTATCAAAGGAGGAGAAAGAGAAAGATCATAAGAGAAAGAACAAAAGCATGAAGACAGGGGGAGAATCCCCAAAGAGAGATACCCTTTTCCATTGATGTCAAAGGGGGAGAGAAAAACATGAGGAGAGAAACATTGATGAGGAGCGATGGTCACAAGAGGAGCATGAGTGTTGGAGTATGAGTGTTTCCATCAATGCCAAAGGGGGAGATTGTTGGATAGTTGGTTGTCATTGATGTCAACCCCTGGAGAAGTCTAAAATCCCTAGAAAAGTGGTAGAGATTGATGGTGAGTTAGTTGTCATTGATGTCAACAAGAGTGGTTGATGTCTACAAGAAGCCCCAAAGGTGTGGTTATGGAACCCGAAGTTGATCAAGGAATAAGGATATGAAGGATAATGTAAATTGATGTAATACATTCATATATGGATAGTACTTGTCATGTCATTTCTAGTGATAGGTGGTATGCCACACGGTTCTTCACGGTTAGCGAGATATGCCCTCATGAAGTTGGAAGCCTCAAAGAATGGTCAAGATTCCCCTAGATGGTTACAAGTCATTAATGAAAGGGTAAAGTGGTTGTAACAAGAAAATTCAAGGAGCCCTAAAGTTAAGGAAAGAGGTTACTTGGAAAAATCATACATACACCTCAAGAAGTCTCTCATAAGTACATTCACACATACATTCTACTGAATATATTCTATGTGAATAAGTGATCTTTTGGCAAGTTTGTGACAGCGAAGTCTGAGGCAGCGAAAGAGTGAGAAGTGCGGGAGTTTCAGGTTTGCGGAGCAGAGCGAGAATTTATGAGGAAACCCTAGTTTGGCTGACCCCTGTGGGTTAGACAACTAGTGTCATGTAAGGCACCCCTACGGGTTGCCTAGTGCTTGTCACACGAGGCCCTGCATGACAAGAGATATTTGTCCCATGAGGACAAGATAGAACTGAGGAGAAATGCTTGTGCCAGGTCGCTGAGGCTAAGGATGGTCTGTGTATTAGGATCAGAGGCACCAGGCCAGTCAAAGATGTAAAGGTATGTTATTCTATATGTTATGAGGTTGCATCTTGGTGATATTGTGGAACATGCTTGAGGCATGTCTTTGCGATTTTTAGTATATTTGTTGAGGTACATTGTTGGTGCATATCTTGGATATACTAGCGTATGGTTTATGAATGTTGGCACATGATTAAGGATCATGGTTTGAGATACATCTTGGTTACATGTTGATGATGTTATGGTCATGCCTTTGGTGTCTTGTTGAGGTGTTGGCATATGTTTGAGGCACATCTTTGGTGCAGGGTATGAGGCATGTTCTTGGTACATGTTGAGGTACACATTGGTGATGTTATGGTACATTGATTAGTAGAACATCTTGGTTATATTGGTATATTGGTTATGCTCGAGGCACTTCATTGATGATATCTTATGATATACGTGGTTGATGTACGTGATATGGTACATGGTTGATGTACTTGGAATGGTACACGATTGATGCATGGCATGGTACAAGTTGATGTACATGGTTGATGTGCGTGGTATGGTACAGGTTGATGTACATGATATGGTACATGTTTTATGTACATGATATGGTATAAGTTTGATGTACATGGTATGGTACATGTTCTTGTTGATGGTTGATGTACGTGCTTTGGTGATGGTCTTGGTATATGATCCATGTGAGAGGATATGGTTTTGTTGATGTTGAGTATCAACAGTGGTGACAGGTTGATGATGGTATGACAGTGACAGTGGCAGTGACAGGTTGATTGTGACATGTTGACAATGGTAGTGTTTATGGTAGTGACAATTTGGTCTACACGTATATTTCATGGTAACATGATGGGTTAAGAAAAAGGGGTTGTAGCCTCCTTCCAGTTGGTGTCGAAGAACTCGAGGAGTTGGTGCTTCCTTCAGTTTGGTGTCTCTAAATCAGGGGGTCATAGCCTCCTTATGGTTGGTGCCTGTAAATCAGGGGGTTGGTGCCTCCTTCCAGTTGGTGCTGGAGAATTTGGAAGTTGGTGCTTCCTATGAATGTATTCTTGATATATATAAGAAAACATTCAATGGTTATTCCCACATTTGGGTTTCCACGTAAATTCCGATGTACTATGTATCTATGGTTACTTGTTATGCATTGTTGATTTATATTATTGATGATATATTGAATGCTAAAGATAAATTGTTGAATATTGCTGATAAAGTTGAAGGTTATATATTGTGGTTAAAAGTGGTAAGAAATGATCATATTGATTCACTCCCCTTCTCAGTATTCCAACAATGCCATAACAAGTTGGTGGACAAATGTTAAGAGGATGTGAACAAGTTTGTTTTAGAAACATAAGGAGTGGAATCATTTATAAAAGTGTTCATATTTAGAGTTGTGCTATGATATTCTGCAGAGCAAATTCACTCATTGTTACTAGAATATGATTCACGAAAATAACAATTGGTGGAATGGGATAGATGGAAGAGTGTGTGTAAATAAAGGCATGTGGATAATTTTATATAATAACAAAAATTTTAGAAAAAAATTGAATGACACATCTACAATAGTTTTTGAGGCTTTCAAAAGGGCCCTTATCTTCATACTATTATTGAAAATAGGTTCCATGATTCCAGGCAGGACTTCAAGCATCGATGAGGATAAAGGCAGCAATGAAAGACTTCTTGAGGGGGGTTAGAGGTTAGGAATTAATTTTTCCAACAAGAAGGATTGTGTCCTTTGTAATGAACTCGAGAGGCCATTGACTGGAATTTCTGAGTTCAAAGGAATCCTCCATGGATTCACTTCTCATTTCTGTAGAGCCTTGTTTTCTTTTTGTTTCCCATGTTAAGCTTATCATACTTTCCTAATTATTCTTTTCTCATCATATGAATGAAATTGCAAACAACAATTTGGTGCGACCACAGTGTTGTGAACATATTGAAGATATTCCATAATGTAATATTTCAGACCACTTTCTCTATACATTCAAATACAAGACAGTTTGTGTCTCAAGTCTGTCCTCTAGTTTTTATGTTTCTGCATGAAGTATTTATGATTTAACGGAATGTGGTGAAAACATTTCATTAAGTGACTCTTTCCTCTACTTTCAAAATGTATTCAGAGGTTATTCGCAGGTTACCTTTGCAAGTGTTATGTTCTTGAATTCACAGACTTTGCTCAACTCATGCACTTGATTTTCTTTTGCTAGATTCATTGTTTAAATGCCCAACAAAACCACTTTTATTCATCTCCCTTTTTGCAGTGACTCCCATATTCACTATTATAGTCGAGATTGATTCTTCTTCTTCTTTTCTTCCATCTACAATAATTATATTTTGTGCTATGATGAATGAGACTTTGTGCCCAATGGAAAGGCCTTAAGTTTGAGACTCTGACAGTAAATTTATTAAGTTTGTTGTCATTATTATCCTCAACCATGTTTATCCTTTTCTTTGACATTTAAATCTGGCATCCTTAACTTAATACTGAAGATTTGTTGTTTAGTGACAGTGAGCAGCCAATTGTTTTAAATCTGATGAGGGAGCCCCATCTCGTCCAAGAGCCAGCTTATGGCCTAAAGCAGGTTTTGAGATGCCTTGGCATAGTTCCTAAGTAGCTAGGGACATCTTAAGGTTACAACAGAGGCTAAGATAAGTGCGCCCCTCAAAAAATGGTGTCCACATCCAAGGAATGGTCCAAGAGTAAAGTCAAATGGATTAAATCAAATCCTAAGACAACCCATACTTCCTAAGTACCTAGGTGAAAGATATACAATATTGAGTAATAATGATGAAAGGGAAAGGGGGAATAGGTTCATGTGATGACGCTCAAAGTCTTAGACATGCACATGTCTTCTTATTCATTTATTTATTCATTTGGCTTCATTTGGCTAGGATTTTTCTTTATAATAGCCTTCTAGAGGGAGCTTAACATTGAATTGTCATCCTTGGCATTGTTTCTTATTGCCCTTTTAAGCCTTTTTCTTTAAATGTTTATTTTATCGAACAAGTCCCTTTTATTTAGATATTCATAGACAAACCATGGACTAGGGAAATTGTGTAATATATATATTAACACTGATTAATAATCAATAACTAATATGTAATGAAGGGATACCTTCTTGATGAAAGGTCGTGCCTCTTACAAAAGGGTACCCCTATGTGGGTATATATACGGCCCTCGTTCTCATTCTAATCAATTTTTCATATGTTATTCAATTATTCATTACTTGTCCTTTTTACATTGGATATTTCCATAAGTAAATCTAGTTGGTTCACCACAATTGGTATTAGAGAGAGTTTGATCTTGGATTTTGGCCACTAGACCTTTGGTCAATTTTGTTGCCTATAGCAACATAATTGCAAGCCTTTGGCCACTCAATTTTCCATAATTCTTTGAACTCTAGGTCTTTGACCATGATAGGGCATTTTGTCATTTAAAAATTAGAAATTGACATGAAGAAATAATCGTTTTGTTCCAAGCTTAAAGTAACCAGGAATCAAGACAAAAAAATTAAAATTAAAATTAACATCCTCCATAAGGCTGGTGGCCCAACCTTCAACCAAATTGTGAGATATACATTTCATTAGAGAAGGATTTATTAGATGTTTCGATGGAGAGAAGTTATCTGAAGTTTCGAGAACTAAATTCAAAGATTAAAGGTCATCATTCTTGTGAAGGAATTATTTTCATAAAAGAAGATACACAGAGATAAGCCCATCCTTCAACGAGTATCAGATCCTTGGAGAAATTGTTGGCTACATGCATAGACAAGTTATCATTGTAGTCTCATCATACCATACATCTTTTTGAGTTGTGATTTGTGTTCGGAACTTGCATAGGGAACCTTACTTGTTATATATATTCAAATCATAAATTATTCATTGAAGTGAGGTTGGAAATTCAGAGCAATATAGAAGATTCATGGCATACAAAAATTCATTGAAATAAGGCCACAAACTTGGGGCAATATCGAAAATTCAAGGCATTAAAAAATCATTGAAATAAGGCTGCAAACTCAGGGCAATATCAACAGACTCGATAAGGAAATTAAGTGACTAACATATTTACCCACAAGGAAATATAAATTACATTGAGCAACATATAAACCGACCGATGTTGTAACCGCTGCAAAAAAAAAAAAGAGCTTCTGTACATAATTTACATTATCATCGAAAACATTGGCCGCCTTATTTTAATTCTATCATATATGGTATCTTGGTGATGTATTTTTATGAGTTTAAGGTGACATTTAAAAAAAAAAATTACTCAATCCAATCGATATGATCAACCAACACCACATTGTTAAAAGCCACTAAAAATTATAGTTACATAATCAAAGTAATAATAAATATAAAAAATCCCACAGGGGTGTAGACGGATTGGCAAGTGTCGTGTAAATGGAAGGAAATTTGTAAAAATGAGGTATCATGTTCGATTCTCACCCTGATTTACTTGAGTGTCATTCTTGCGTGCTGCACCTGGGGTTATAGTGGTAGTCGACGGGGATTGACCCCGTGTCACACAAGTATGAGAACCATGCTTGTTGAATCCCCCATTACAAAAAAAAATAAAAAAAATACTAAATATAAAAACATGTTTTAAATTGATATTGAACACAACCTTGGTTTCTCTTACAATTTAATTAAGAAGTATTCTAAAGTACATCCTAAGGTTTTATTGATGGGTCCAAATGGCATGTCAAGCAGGTATGGGAGAACGTCAGATGGTAGGTCCCAATTATACCTATGCTCGTTTGGTGTAGCGTTTCTAATGAGTATGTGGGCCTTGTTGCCGCTAATATTTAAAAGAAGAAAAAAGGAAAAGACAACTGATCTGAAAATAGAAAGCTGACTTGTTATGCTATGCAAGCACCCTCTACTTCAATAAAATAAACCTTACAGGACCTTGCTTCATGTGTTAAAATAGGCAAGATGGTTTATGTGTTAAGTTCATGCTTCTTCTTTTCAATGTTCATGTGTGAGGGAATGTTCTTTTAAAAAGGTTAAATATGTGCTTTAAACAAATACACAACAACATAAATTGCAGCAAATAAACCAGCAAACTCACAACAATAACAAGATGATAAAGGAGTTCACCCCTCCCTGGGCTACATCTCCTTGAACCTCCTTCAATGGACTTGGCTCTTTGGGATTAGTTTGTCAAATGTTCTTTTACAAGCTGCTTCTCAACTCCAATGGATTTACAGACTGTACCATTGGGTTCAGAATACATAAAAA
>JZKD02S0564197.1:0-16306 GCA_000966675.3 Picea glauca
AACTTATGTGGCACCCGATGTTGATCATGGCACTATTTGTACTTGTCATTGGAATTTCGTAGGATATATTGAACCTGTTGGAAGATGTGTTGGATATACTCAATGAACTGGGTGGATTTTTCAGCTTTAGTTGGTGCAGGAGATGAGTCGATCGAGGTGACCACAAGGGGAAGTGAAACATCTATGGGATCCAATGGTTGGATTCCCAACCCCACCTGAAAGGGGTTGTGGTCGATTGAGCTATGTAGGGCTCGATTGTAGCTATGCTGGACATAGGGGAGGCTCTCATCCCATGTACAAGGGTGATTTTAATTATACATGTGAAGGATATGCATAATCATTCAATTTACAATCTCATTTTGTCCATCTGTCTGGGGGTGGAAGGCCATGGATTTGGTGAGCTTGGTGTCGAGCAGTGACCAAAGGATCGACCAGAATGTGATGAGAAATTGACTATCCTGATCTGAGACAATGGTTTGTGGTATTCCAAAATGTACCTAGACTTGGTCAAAGAAGAGCTTGGCAGTGGCCTCTGCTGTGATGCTCTCCTTGCAGGCAACTAGAATCACCATCTTAGAAAAGTGATCAACAACCACAAAAACACAGTCATTTCCCTACTTTGTGGATGGGAGGCCCGACATGTAGTCCATAGATATGGATTTCCATGGCCTATCAGGGGTAGGAAGAGGGGTGTACAACCCTTGTTTCTTAGTGGTTAGTTTGACAATAGAAAAGGCAGTGAAGGACCTGATATACTTGCTGACCTCTTGTTGATGTTTCGTTCAGTAGAAATGTTTCTGTAGCATTGCCACTATCTTTTCGACGCTGAAGTGTCATGCCACCCAACTGTAGTGGGATTCCTAGATCATCTTCACTTGCTCACTTGATGGAACACAGATATGGCCCAAACAACACAACAACCCATCCTGAAGATGGAAATTATCGACAACTTCATTTGCACCCAAAATTTGGTAGGCGGTGGTTAAGTGAGGGTCTGTCTCATAGAGTTGGGGCCATCCAAATGTCTCATGTACGCAAGAGTCTAGAACCATGATTGGTGGTCTGCTGAGGCATCCAGTGAAATTATTGGTGATTCTTGTTTTATACTTGATGTTGAGGTGGAATTGCTGCAAGTATGTGGACCACTTTTGATGGTGGTCATTCTGAAATTTTCCATGTGTCTGCATGAATTGCAGTGGCTTATGATTAGTGTGGATGAATTTCTCCTTCCCAATAATGTAATGTCTCCATTGGTGGAAGGNCTTGAATGGCATGGAGTTGTGCAATAATGCCAGAATGACCTTTTTTGATCATATTTTCCATGCGATGGGAACTGATGATCTCAGGGGAACTGACGATGATGCCTTGGAACTTATATTTTTATCCCTCTTGGTCGGATTGCATGGTTAATTCCTTAAAATCCATGAGAATGGGACCAAAATTCCTTATCCATTCAACACCCAACATAATGTCACAACCTCCCATGTCGATAGAAAACATATGAGATTTCATGTGGTACTGACCTATTTGGAGACACACATTTTCACAACGCCCTCCACATTTCATGGACCCGCCATTGGAAATCATGATTTTAAAATGATTGACGACAGGTATATATCAATTATTTTCTTGGTAAATGTGGCGATGAATAAAATTATGGGTGTTTCCACTATCAACAAGAATGTTGAAATTTCAATGCTTAATGTAACCAATTATCTTAAGGGTTTGGGGAGCAGAGAAGCCAATGAAAGCATTTAGGGAAATGAGCGGTTTGAATCCAGGAGGGTCAGAGGGAGGGATCATTTTAGTGGGTTCAAGTGACATGGGAAAAAGGGGATCCTCAACATTGTCTTCTGAAACATCCTCCGAGATGCCCATAAAAATCTTTTGTTCCTTACACTTGTGCCCAAGAAAATATTTTTCATCACAATTATAACAAAGGCCTTTGCGTTGGCATTCAACTATTTATTCCCTGGTCAATTTTTGGATCTTTAGTGGAGTAGAAGGAGGAGTGGGAGTGACTGGTTTAGTGCAAGGAATAAAGGAGGGTTTTCGGTTTTGAGAAGAGACAACATGTTGTGCTTCCTTATCTCTTTTAGTAGCGTCCACCCAACTCTGAGGTCGAGCGATGAGGACATGGGAACAAAACTCATCCTTGAGGCCACTAATAAATTTTTTTCTGAAAAAAACATCAGACATGCCCTCTGTATGGAAAGACAATCGCTCAAAAGAGGCTATAAAATCTTCCACTATGCCAGATTTTTTCAACTTTGTTAAACGTTCTAAATGGTTGGTGTCAGTGTCAAAGCATTCTTAAAGATCTGCCACAAAGTCTGTCCAAGCCACATACCCTTGGTGTGCATGATCCAGATTTTATGAGAAGAACGAAGTGACTACAAATTATTAATAGATGCTTAACACAAAATAACAGAGATACAATAAAACTGGTTTTCTATTCAATAAGGAAATAAGTTGAAATTGTAAAATGTAGCAGAAAACAAGCTTGCTAGAATGGTGGCGGCTTATCTCTGAGGAGAGATGTGACGGCTGCACTCATTTGCAATAAGATGATTAAAATTAGGCTCTGAAGGCCTTTTTACAATAAACAGGAGTTTCAAAAACCCTAGACATCCAAAAACCTAAACCTAGGAAATGAAGCGCCAAAATTCATGTGTGCCCCATTTGGGTAAGTCAGTACATCAACTTCCCGATGTTGTAACTTTTGCATACAGCCTATGTTTTAGGCATACAGTAGCTCGTTAGAAATATCTATACGAGGAATACAACAGTTGCAAAAAATTTCATGGTGAAATACAATGACTGAAATAACAACATACCCAAAAAAATATTGTTTAGGGCCTCAAAACAACTCCTAAAGTTCAGGACCCAAAAAACTGCTAAAAATAGTAAATTACGAAAATTGCGAGAAAGTTGTTTTGAGCCAGCTGGAAAAGGTGGGTGGACACCAATATCCACCTGGATCAATCCTCCCTCCTTAGGAAGAAATGTTCTCGATTGTGTTGATTTCCCCCATCAGATGAAGATATTTTTGCTAAATTTAGCTCCAGGTGAGGCACTTGCCTTGATGCAAGAGCTGCCCTACTTTGATGACTCGATAAACATGGATCCTTTGTTGTCAAGTTCCCTTGATATGTGTGTCCACAATCTGATCACTGGATGCCTGTTGTATGCATTTGGGGTTGAGCCTTCTTGGTGTAAGTTGTTTTTCTACGTCTGAGGTGTCCAATAATGGTGGGAAATAAGGCTAAAGGAGGTGCACGTTGAGCACTAGGTGCAGGCCAAAGAAAGGAGGAATGTTGAGCTCAAAATAATTATACCCCACAACCTTCATGATGGTGTAAAACCCATAATAGAGTGGGTGAAGCTTCTGATGGGGTCATGTAAGACATTCTTTCTGTAAGTGCAACCAAACTTTGTCACCCACCTGAAACTTATGTGGCACCTAATGTTTATCATGGTGTTGCTTGTACTTATCATTGGACTTCTCTAGGATACCATGAACTTGTTGGAGGATGTGCTATATCCACTCAATGAACCAGGTGGATTTGTCAGCTTCAGTTGGAGCAGGAGATGAGTCGACCGAGGTGACTACAAGGGGAAGTGCAACATCTATGGGACCCAATGGTTGGAATCCCAACCCCACCTGAAAGGGGATGTGGCCAGTTGAGATATGAAGGGATCGGTTGTAGATATGATGGATGTAGGGAAGACCCTCATCCCATGTGCGAGGGTGCTTGGAATTATACATGTGCAGGATATGTATTTTCATTCGATTTACGACCTTGGTTTGACCATCTGTCTGGGTGTGGAAGGCCTTGGATTTGGTGAGCTTGGTTTCCAGTAGTGACCAGAGGCTAGACCAGAATGTGTTGAGAAATCAACTGTCCCGATCTGAGACAATGGTTTGTGGGATCCAAAAATGTACCCAGACTCGTTCAAAGAAGAGCTTGGAAGTGGCTTCTACTGTGATGTTCTTCTTGTAGGCAACTATGATCACCATCTTAGAAAAGCGATCAACAACCACAAAAAAACAATCATTTCTGTGCTTGGTGGATGGGAGGATCGACATGTAGTCCATTGAGATGGATTCCCATGTCTTGGCAGTAGTAGGAAGAAGGGTGTAGAGTCCCCATTTCTTAGAGGTCGGTTTGGAAATAACACAGGCAGTGTAGGACCCGATATACTTGCTGACCTGCTGTCGAAGTTTCAGCCATTAGAAATGTTTTTGTAGAATTTCCACTGTCTTTTCGATGTCGAAGTGTCCTTCCACTCGACTATAGTGGGCTTCCTATATCAACTTCACTCGCTTGCTTGATGGAACGTAGATATGGACCAAACGACACAACAACCCATCCTGAATATGGAAATGATCGACAACTGTATTTTCACCCAACATTTAGTAGGTGGCGTTGAAGTCTGGGTCTGTCTCATAGAGTTGGGGCCATCCAAAGGTCTCATGGCCGAAAGAGTCTAGCACCCTGGCGAGTGACACGATTGGAGGTCTACTGAGGCAGTCAAAAACGTGGTTGGTGTTTCCTGTTTTATACTTGATGTTGAGGAGGAATTGTTGTAAGTATGTGGACCACTTTTGATGGTGGTCATTATGTAATTTTCCTTGTGTCTACATGAACTGCAGTGGCTTATAATATGTGTGGATGACTATCTCCCTCCCAAGAATGTAATTTCTCCACTGGTGTTAGACTTGCACAATGGAGTACATTTCTTTGTTGTAAGTAGGGTACTTAGAGACCACATCTGATAGTGTCTCACTATGATAGGCCATGGGGTGGCCGTGCTGAGTGAGAATGACGCCCACAACATAGTCTGAAGCATCTATCTCAATCTCAAAGGGCTGCTGCAAGTCTGGTAGTGAAAGTACTAGGGATGGGAACACACACTACTTCAAATCATCAAATTCTTGTTGTTGGGACCGACCCCATGCAAATTTTTCCTTACCACCACCCCTGGTTATTTTGTTGAGGGCCCATGCAATATGGGAGAATCCCAACACGAACATGCGGTAGAAATTGGCAAGGCCCAAGAATCTCTGAAGCTCATTGAGTGTGGTTGGGGCTGGCCAGTTGCATATGACTTGGATCTTGGATGGTTCCACATGTACGCCATGTTGATCAACGATGTAGCCCAGGTAATGGACCCTGTCCATACCGAAGGATTATTTTTGCAAGTTGGCATGTAGCTTGTGTTGCCGCAGGGTGTGCAGAACCTGCTAAATATGATGCAAGTGTTCTGCCCAAGACTTGGTGTAAATGAGAATGTCATCCAGATACACCACTAAAACATTATTGGTGAATGGTCACAAGATATCATCCATCATCCTCATGAAAGTGGCTGGAGCATTTTTCAAACCAAAGGGCATGACCAACCATTCAACAAGGCCTTCCTTTGACTTGAAGGTGGTCTTCCACACATCTGTCTGTTCTATCATGGCCTAGTGGTATCCAAACTTCAGATCAATATTACTGAAGTATTTGTCCCCCCGCGAGTTATCAAGGAGGTATTTTATTTGGGGAATTGGGTATTGGTTTCTGACTGTGATTTTATTCAGGGCCCGATAATCAATGCAGAGTCGCTAGGTTCCATATTTCTTCTGTACCAACACGATTGGGCTCTCGTAAGGTGATGATTTGGGACAGATGTGCCCCTTGTGGAGTATTTCTTGTATCTGTCACTTGATCTCCTCATTCTATAACATAGAACGACGATAGGCTGGTCCATTGGGAAGTGGTGCGCTGTGGGTCAGATTGATGGGGTGCTTGACCCGACAGTGCATAGGTACCCCGGTAGGTGAGTAGAAAATATCCGAGTATTCTTCGATGACATTATCTACTTGGTTCTATAGTGTGGAGAGGTCGGCCATAGAGATCCTAGATGTGGCTATGATATTTCGCTCATTCTGAGAGAGAATAAAAAAGAAGACAAACTTCCTCTTCTGAGATATGACCTTCCTGGATTGCTTGGCAGAGATAAAGGAAATAGCACTAGGTGGGACTGCCTCGGGTATCCTGTTCAATTTCCTGTTCAAAGTAATAAAAACACTATGAGGCCTAGACTCATATACAACATGATGTTTCCATAAATATGGTTGGCCCAAAAGAACATTACAAACTTTGAGAGGAGCAACATCACACAATACCTCGTCTTTGAAGGCCTTGATGATGTATGACAATCGACAATGTTTGCTGACACGGTGATCTGGATTTTATGAGTAGAACGAAATGAATACAGATTATTAACACGAAATAACATAGATACAACAAAACTAGTTTTATATTCAATAACAAAATAAGTTGAAACTGTAAAATGCAGCGGAAACAAGCTTGCTGGAATGGTGGTGGCTTATCTCTGAGAAGAGATGTGACGGCTGCGTGCATTCACAAGAAGAAGATTACAATGAGGCTCTGAAGGCATTTTTACAATAAAAAAGAATGGAAAAAACCCTATACATATGAAAACCTAACCCTAGGATATGAAGCGCCAAAAGTCATGTGGGCCCCGTTTGGGTAAGTCAGTACATAAACTTCCCGGGGTCGTAACGTTTGCATACGATCTCCATTTTAGGTGTGTGATAGCTTGTTGGAAAGGTATCATCGAGGAGATTGATTTTTGGGGCTCAATCATTCCTTAGGTTATAATTGAGAAGATCGATCCCGAAAAACCTTCATTTAGGCCCTCAAAATGGCCCCGGAAGTTAAAACTGCTAAAAATAGTAAATTGCCAAAATTGTTAAAAAACTATTTTGAGCCAGTTGGAAAAGGTGGGTGGCCATCGATATCCATCTGGATCAATCCTCCCTCTTTAGGAATAAATGGTCTCCATTTCATTGAGGTCCCCCATCAGATGAGGAATTTTCTGCTGAATTTGGCCCCAAGTGAGCCACTTGCCTTGGTGCAGGAGCTTCCCTGCTTTGACGACTCAATAAAGCTGGATCCTTTGTTGTCAAGTGCCCTTGATATGTGTGTCCACAATCTAATCATTGGATGCCTATTGTATGTATTCAGGGTTGAGCTCTTTTGTTGTCAGCTATTCTGACACTTCCGAGGTGTCCAATAATGGTGGGAAATAAGGGTGAAGGAGATTCATGTTGAACACTGGGTACAGACCAAGGAAAGGAGGAATGTTGTGCTCAAAATAATTACCCCCCATGGCCTTGGTGATAGTGTACGACCCATAACGGAGTGGGCGAAGCTTTCAGTGGGGTCCTGTAAGGCATTCTTTCTGCAAGTGCAACCAAACTTTGTCGCCCACCTGAAACTTATGTGGCACCCGATGTTGATCATGGCACTATTTGTACTTGTCATTGGAATTTCGTAGGATATATTGAACCTGTTGGAAGATGTGTTGGATATACTCAATGAACTGGGTGGCTTTGTCAGCTTTAGTTGGTGCAGGAGATGAGTCGATCGAGGTGACCACAAGGGGAAGTGAAACATCTATGGGATCCAATGGTTGGATTCCCAACCCCACCTAAAAGGGGTTGTGGTCGGTTGAGCTATGTAGGGCTCGATTGTAGCTATGCTGGACATAGGGGAGGCTCTCATCCCATGTACAAGGGTGATTTTAATTATACATGCGAAGGATATGCACAATCATTCAATTTACAATCTCATTTTGTCCATCTGTCTGGGGGTGGAAGGCCATGGATTTGGTGAGCTTGGTGTCGAGCAGTGACCAAAGGATCGACCAGAATGTGATGAGAAATCGACTATCCTAATATGAGACAATGGTTTGTGGGATTCCAAAATGTACCCAGACTTGGTCAAAGAAGAGCTTGGCAGTGGCCTCTGCTGTGATGCTCTCCTTGCAGGCAACTAGAATCACCATCTTAGAAAAGCGATCAACAACCACAAAAACACAGTCATTTCCCTGCTTTGTGGATGGAAGGCCCGACATGTAGTCCATAGATATGGATTTCCATGGCCTATCAGGGGTAGGAAGAGGGGTGTACAACCCTTGTTTCTTAGTGGTCAGTTTGACAATAGAAAAGGCAGTGAAGGACCTGATATACTTGCTGACCTCTTGTCGATGTTTCGTTCAGTAGAAATGTTTCTGTAGCATTGCCACTATCTTTTCGACGCTGAAGTGTCATGCCACCCAACTGTAGTGGGATTCCTAGATCATCTTCACTTGCTCACTTGATGGAACACAGATATGGCCCAAACAACACAACAACCCATCCTGAAGATGGAAATTATCGACAACTTCATTTGCACCCAAAATTTGGTAGGCGGTGGTTAAGTGAGGGTCTGTCTCATAGAGTTGGGGCCATCCAAATGTCTCATGTACGCAAGAGTCTAGAACCATGATTGGTGGTCTGCTGAGGCATCCAGTGAAATTATTGGTGATTCTTGTTTTATACTTGATGTTGAGGTGGAATTGCTGCAAGTATGTGGACCACTTTTGATGGTGGTCATTCTGAAATTTTCCATGTGTCTGCATGAATTGCAGTGGCTTATGATTAGTGTGGATGAATTTCTCCTTCCCAATAATGTAATGTCTCCATTGGTGGAAGGATTGCACAATGGAGTACATTTCTTTGTCGTAAGTAGGGTACTTACAAGCAATATCTGACAATGTCTCATTATGATAGGCCACGGGGTTGCCGTGCTGAGTGAGAACGACACCCATAGCATGGTCTGAAGCATATGTATTGATCTCAAAACGATGTTGCAGGTCTGGTAGTGAAAGTAATGGGGCTGAGATCAAGTGCTTCCTCAAATCATCGAATGCTTATTGTTGGGACTGACCCCACATAAATTTATTTTGACCACCACCCCTATTTATTTGGCTGAGGGCCCATACAATATGGGAGAATCCCAACATGAACCTGCGGTAGAAATTGGCAAGGCCCAAAAAGCTCTGAAGCTTAGTGAGTGTTGTTGGGGCTGGCCATTCACAGATTACTTGGATCCTGGTTGGTTCCACATGTACACCATGTTGACCAATGATGTAGCCCAGGTAATGGACCCTGTCCATGCCGAAGGAGCATTTTTCCAGGTTGGTGTATAGCTTGTGTTTCTGCAAGGTGTGCAGAAACTGCTGAATATGATGCAAGTGTTTGGCCCAAGTCTTGCTGTAAATTAGAATGTCATCCGGATACACCACTACAAAAGTATTGGTGAATGGTTGCAGGGTATCGTCCACCATCCTCGTGAAAGTGGCTAGAGCATTTTGCAAACCAAAGGGCATGACCAACCATTCAAAAAGGCCTTCCTTTGACTTGAAGGCAGTCTTCCATACATCTATCTGTTCTATCAGGACCTGGTGGTAGCCAGAATTTAGATCAATCTTACTAAAGTATTTGGCCCTCGTGAGTTGATCAAGGAGGTCATCGATTCAGGGAATCGGGTACCAGTTTCTGACTGTGATTTTATTCAGATCCCAATAATCAATACAAAGCCACCAGGTTCTGTCTTTCTTCTGTACTAACACGATTGGGCTCCCGCAAGGTGATGAGCTAGGACGAATGTGCCCCTTGTGGAGCAGTTCTTGGATCTGTCGCTTGATCTCCTCATTCTCTAACAAAGAGAGGTGATAGACTGGCCCATTGGGCAATGGTGTGCCAGGGGTCATATCGATGGGGTGCTTGACCTAGAAGTGTAGAGGTACCCCTGTAGGTGAGGAGAAGATATCCGAGTATTCTTCCACGACCTTATCTACTTACTTTTGCTGTGTGGAGGGGTCAGCCGTAGATACCCTGGATGTGGATGTGAACTTTTTCTTATTCTAAGAGTGAATAAAAAAGAAGACAAAATTTCCCTTCTAAGATATGACCTTCCTGCATTTCTTATCAGAGATCAAGGAAATAACACTAGGTGGGACTTCCTCGGGTATCCTATACAATTTCCTGTGCAAAGTAATAATAACACTACGAGGCCTAGACTCATATACAACATGAAGTTTAAATAAATAAGGTTGTCCCAAAAGAAAATCACAAACTTCAAGAGGATAAACATCACAAAATAACTCATCTTTGAAGGCTTTATGTTGTACGACAATCGACATTGTTGGCTGCCGCAAAGATTGCTTCCTCGGAAGAGCCATCCAATGGTGTAGGGTTGTGGGTGCAGCATTGTTGGCAGGGAGAAGATTACAATGAGGCTCTGAACACCTTTCTACAATAAAAAATAATTCCAAAAACCCTAGACATCCAAAAACCTAACCCTAGGAGATAAAGTGCCAAAAGTCATGTGGGCCCCGTTTGGGTAAGTTAGTACATCAACTTCCCGGGGTCGTAACTTTTTCATACGATCTCTGTTTTAGGCATGTGATAGCCTGTTGGAAAGGTATCACCAAGGATATTAATTTTGGGGACTCAATCATGAATTTGGATATAATTTAGAAGCTCGATCCAGAAAGAATGTTCATTTAGGCCCTCAAAATGGCCCCAGAAGTTAAAACTGCTAAAAATAGTAAATTGCCAAAATTGTCAGAAAACTGTTTTGAGCCAGTTGGAAAAGGTGGGTGGCCACTGATATCCATCTGAAACACACAAATATTTCTTCCTTGGAGTATCCATCCAATGGTGTAGGGTTGTGGGTGTGACGTTGTCGGTAGGGCCAACCACTTGACAACATCTTCTGACATGAGGTTCTTCTGGCTACCTCTATCAACAATGAAGTGCATCGGGGTGCCTTTTACCCACATCTATGAATGGAAGAAGCACTCTCCTTCTTCTGGCTCATTTGGTTCATCATGCTAGAGCTTGGTGGTAGAAATGGTGGCACTAGTTTCAACGTCAATGATCTGTCTTCCCCTTTCTTATTTTGACTCAGAGTTAGAACTCACATCTGATTCAGAGGCTTTCACTTCAGACACCAACAATTGCTTTGAGTGATAGTTAGCAGTGTTATGCCAAGGGATCTTATGGAAGTCGCACTACTTCCCGGTATCTTTCTTTGTCTTTCCGGTGTCCCTCTTTGCTTGCAGCTTGGACTGGTTGTCCTGATACTGTCCATATTTTATCTGTCCTTTGTTCTATGGGTTGGGGCCTCCCTTTCTTGCATTTTTATATGTGGGGTTCCCAGGCCCAAATTGCCACGTCTTTTGTTTGAGCTTTTGCTCGATTTTGACGACATATCGGTAGGCCGCACCTAAGTACGAGATGTCCAAAAATTCCATTTCATTCTGGATGTATCTATGCAGAGCACCATGATATTTGAGCACCATATGTCACTGTGAATCTTTGATACCCATCCTTGTGCGCAAGGTATGGAAGATATTTGTGAACTCTGGCACTGCTTGGTCTCTTTCTTGCCGCAGTGTGGTCCATTTTGTATACAAGTCGTCATAACTTCCAAAAGGGTAGTATTGTTCCTTAATAAAATCCCTAAAGGATTCCTAGGTGGTCGTGACTGTAAATAATGAGGTTTCCCCTGTTTCCTTTTGCTCACAGAATTTTTCCCACCAATATTTGACATGGGGAACGACTTTGAGGAGTGCAAAAGTAATCTTTTTTCTATTTGAAAAGTTATGGACAAAAAAATACCCTTCTAGTAGATTCAACCACTTTTCTACACCACCTGCGTCTATCTGATCTTCAAATAAAGAAATATCGAAGTTTATTTGTACCTTGAAGGGGGCGGCTCCTCTGCTCAAAGAAGATGCGTCGTGTGTTGGTAGCCGTCAAAGGATTTGTGCGAAATTATCCATCGTCTCATTCCTCTATTGCATGAGGGATTCCTTGAGAAACATTTTTAAAGGATATCCTGTCCCATCATATTTTTTTCTCTTGCCATGAGAGGTCACTTGGGCATGCGAGAGCTTTGGTCCTCAAGAGAAACAAGCTCGAGACCCAATTATTTGTACTCTGACCTCATTGGGGACATGCATTAAGATGACAAGGAGAAAACCGCTCTGATATCAGTGATCCATATTTTATGAGCATAACCAAATGACTACAGATTATTAATAGATGCTTAACATAGAATAACATAGATACAATAAAACTAGTTTTCTATTCAATAAGGAAATAAGCTGAAACTGTAAAATGCAGCGGAAAACAAGCTTTCTGGAATGGTGGCGACTTATCTCCGAGGAGAGATGTGGTGAATACTCCCATTCGAAAGAAGATAATTACAATGAGGCTCTGAAGGCCTTTTTACAATAAACAAGAGTTTAAAAAACCCTAGACATCCAAAAACCTAACCCTAGGAGATGAAGCGCCAAAAGTCATGTGGGCCCTATTTGGGTAAGTCAGTACATTAACTTCCCGGGGTTGTAACTTTTGCATACGATATTTGTTTTAGGCGTATGATATCCCGTTGGAAATATCTTTACGAGGAATACAATAGTTGCCAAAAATTTCAAGATGAAGTTTTTTGACTGCAACATACCCAAAAAAATGTCGTTTAGGGCCTCAAAACGGCTCCGGAATTTCAGGACCTGAAAAACTGCTAAAAATAGTAAATTACAAAAATTGCCAGAAAGCTGTTTTGAGCCAGCTGGAAAAGGTTGGTGGCCACCAATATCCACCTGGATCAGTGCATTTTTTATCCATTTCCACCATTTCCAATGTTCTTTATCTAGATGGAGAACACCATACCGGAGTTTGGACAACTCATCTGTAATGCTATACAAAGAGAAATAATGTTCCATTTGAGTTACCCAACCAATGGGATCCAAGCCATCAAATTTGGTCACATCCACACATGGAAGGTGTAGGTCACACTAAAAGTTATGGGGCTGAAAATTGTGGGAATGAGAGGAAGTTTCACCTTTGGTTTGCAAAGGTGGGTTAGATGAGGGAAGATCTGCAGGGATATGCAGCTTGGCGCAAATTATTGTAGTGAAGGAGACAAAATGGGTATTGAAGGATTCAAGCTGGGCAACAAGGTCTTGTTTGAGGCCATCCATTTTGGAATCGATGGAGGAATGCATGTTTTTATTGATGGTGGCAACATTGGCACTGAGATTTCTCACTTCTTGTTGGGTTTATGTGAAATTAGAGTGCAAGGAATTGAAGCGAACTTCCAAGTCTTAGCTACGGGTTTGGGCCATGATGAAGAGGGAACATGAAAAGGGGTGGGTGGGACCACACAAAAAATGGGTTATGGGTGAAGTGTATCAAAACGATCAGGGCGACGAGCGCATTCCAATGGGGTAAAGCACAAATAAGGATGTTGGAAGGGGGTCGTGTCCACAAGAATTTTGTTTTTGCTAAAAAATGATAGGTATGACTGCGATAAGGGTGAAGAGAGGAATCCAACGGGATAGGTATCAAATAATGTTGCCAACAAGATCCATAATTTTTTTCTTTTACTCCTACAAAGTTATACTCTGATATGAAGAATATTTCAATGACAAAATGCCCAAATGCTTAACAAGAATAAATGTGTAGTAATTTTGCAACCCGAATGCATGAGACATAGTTGCACAACAATATTTCTTATATGTTCTATTTTTGTTTCTGTCCCAAGGGTTAGGGTATTCAAGGGTTCTATAGACAAGGTTTTTCCCTGTGCTATAGTTCTATGATATACATGCAGGGTCCAACAGTAGTACTCGACCCAATATCTCAGGGCACCAACTAAGGAGGCTAGACTATGCCCTTATCCATACTACCCGACTACCCAGGTACTATAGAGTATATTCTAGAGTGTTGTTCTCGATGTCACTATAACAGTTAGGCAGCTGATCAATTTATCTATGGAGGGCTTCAAGAGATATAGGTCGATCTGTATACATGTGTTGTCTCATGCGCTACCACTCGAAGGGGTACCAACAAGGGTTACAAGGGTGGCCAACAGATGTGCGCTTAAGTACCACTTGTATTTCCTGTGTGTATGAATCCTCGACTGTGGGTTTATGCGCATAACAACAGATCTCTGTATCTTTAAGATGCCAAAATATGTCTCTACCCTGAAAAAAAAATTAACCCACAATTTTCTACTGAGGAAAGTGCTCTGATACCACTTGTAATATTCCAAATATAAAATAGTATGAAAAATAGAAATAATTATCTAGAAATGGGAGATAAACAATGATATAACCAAAACAATACCACAATATTACCAAAATAATACCGAAATAACACCATAAAGATCACTTTGATTACTAAGAGCAATGTTCACTTTCCTCTTTGAGAGGGAAACCTACAGTAGAGCAAAGCTCTATTACAATAATATCCAAGACAAAACTTCTCATACCCTCTACTCCTATTTATACTAAATATATCTATCCAAAAGAACAATCTAGAGGAAGATCCTTCTAGAAGCAGAAGCTTCTATTAGGTCTTCTTACATTTGACTTATTCTTCCTTATTGCTAGGCATTATTAATATTGACATTTATTACATGGAAATATTTTATTCTACCTACGTGAGGGGTTAGGCCCCTAACAATCCTTTTCCTGCATTGTACCTGGTTAATTTCTCACTATGCACAAGGTGCTTCTTTATCTTGTGCACACTAGTCGATCATCCCACACAACATGTTTAATGCAGTTTCATACTTCATTAGTTCTAAACAACTCTTTAAGAAAATTTTCAGAGTATTACCTTCTCAACTGACCTTTCTATGATTGAGTGGTCATATGTTGGAGGATTGTCATACACAAGTTGCAAAGTCAATGCTCCCCATCACGTTTCTAGCAGTTCCTTCCTTCCTTGCTTATATGTGTCTCTCTTTTTTTGAGGGTCAAATGTAAGAGAAGGTTCTGCTGCTTTCCTGACCCACTGGTCAATTCGAATTCCATGTTCCATTGCATCGACTCTTGTTCTGTCTCCTCCTTGTTTCACTGCTAATACACTTGGTCGATCATTGCGCTCTTCCGCTGTTATCATCTGAACATTCTGGTTCATTTTTTCCTTCCACTTTGGGATCAGCTGCAAAAACTATTTCATCGCATGATCCAACTGTCAACATTATGTACATGTCATACAACGATTCTGACAATTTCATGCCAAATGACCAGGATGGTTACAGTTATAACAGATAATCTATCCTCTTCCTCTGCTGAGTCATCCTCTCCCTTGACCTATGAATCCTACTCTTCCTCCTTTATTGTATCCCCTCAGAGTATTATATTTCGGTACCCATCCTTCTAATCCATATTCCCCTTGAAATATGTATGCATCTAGAGTGTGTTCTCTCATTAGATCGAGTGCACGACAGTCCTTTTCGTCATTTCCCACAGACTCACAAAAATTACAAAATACATTTTTGACAGTGCTTTGATACTTCTGCATCAAAGGACAAGCAATTGGGTGATGACCCATCGTTCTGCATATCGCACCCCATACCCCTCCTACTGTGGCCAAGAGATTCAGGGCTCCTATAACCAAATAATATGAAAATACTAGACATTCATTCTTATGGTGTCCTTCCATTCTACATGTAACACACCCAACTTCTTCATTCTTTTCCTTCCCTTTAGTAAGCTCCTACAACTGAATTTTCAATGCTATTAACTATGAATGAATCTAATCCATCCCTATGCCATTATCTTGTATATGGGATGCTTCCAACTTCATGGCGACCTCTAGTGCTTCTAACTGCAACATAATCTTCTGATGCGTCAATGGACAATGTATATGTGGTAACAATCCTACAATGAACCATTCCCTATGCTTCCCGTMTGGAATATGGAAAGTCAACCGATCCATCAATATCTTGAATCTCTGATCAAAATCTCATACTGATTCATTCTACAATTTCTTGATCTCTTTTAGTTCTGTAATACACTATGACTCATACTTCGATTTCTGGAACTCTTTTAACAAGGCTTTCCTGATGTCTACCAAAATTATGGCTTGTCTTGCAGGTGCAGTGGAGTGATACTTCATATAACAGTGTAACATGTAGTCTCTAAATTTCATCACTAACTGCAAGATTTTTGCATCATCATCATGGAACTGCTTCACGGTCCATATTGCTTCATAGACAAATAAGTGTTGTTTCATATCATCTATCCATGCTTCGTGGAAGACAAGCATTCTCAAAGTGAGGTCTACCCCAGCCATTGTGTACTGCACATTATTTTTCCTCCGTGTCACTAATTTAATCTTGGTTGTCACACTACTTCCACTAATCTAACTACCTTTAATACTATCCTTTCTTCCTTCATTGACAACAATTTTTCACAACAAAGTTTCAGATCTTACCTCATACCTCGAATATGCACACGGGGTCGTGTGATTCGGATTATTTTCGACACGAAATGAGAGCGGAGATATAATAAAGAAATGCACAGAGATATTGAAGATATTCAATAATATAACAGGAATGTATCAGAGATGCAACCATAAACACAAATATACAGTAATACA
>JZKD02S0564219.1:535-16306 GCA_000966675.3 Picea glauca
TATTTATTTATTTTTATTTTTATTTTTATATAAATATATATATATATATATATATATATATATATATATATATATATATATATATTTATTTATTTTTATCACAGGTATCACTTAGACCTAGACTTTATTTTCCTAGGTTGGGCGACATTTTATTAGGGAAATTGTTTTAAATATTTCTCATCACATTATTCATTCTAAGGCCATATAGGTTTATTCATTTATTATTTAACAACGCGACATTCCCTTCAGGATGCACTAGGTGCTCCAAGGGTGCCACTCACTTCATTATGTTTCCCTTGCGTGACGTGCCCTTCAGGACGCACTATGTGCTCCAAGGGTTCCACTCGCCTCTTTCCATTTTTCTTGCGCGACGTGCCCTTCAGAACACATTCCATGCTCCAAGGGTGCCACTCACCTCTTGACTAACTTGGTAGACATCAAAACCCCTAGAGTCAATACTCCGCCAAGTGATCTTGTGGGAGACTAAGGGCCTCTAAGGAATACAACACCTGCCTTATTGCATGCCCCTTAGAATCATCGTGAGTGACTGTCGCAGTCGACCCTCAAGGCATCGTGGGTCTTCTCGAGCTAGGTAATCGTTAACCTACAGTTCGAGCCACGATGGGAGTGCTAGTAGGCCGTGGCAGGGTTGTTGTCCACACCTCTCCCTCAATGTATCTGGTTATTGTGCGTGACCCCTCTACTCCACATGTGAATCTGGTTGGAAAGCTATCGTCAGCCTACATCATCAATGAATCATGTTAGAAACAGTATCCATAATCATATCATCTAATCAGATGCACAAATGTCATATATACAACAATCAAACCCCAATAGTCCACTCCCTAACTCGATCCAGAGTCCAAGGGGTTTCACCAATGCCTCTGTATCCTCGAGGTCCAAAATCCTTCACACTCAGGAAACCCGAGTCAATAGTACCTGTCTATGTCAATACATCAAAATAACATGTCATCAATCCATAACACCTCATAATCATAATCAAATGCCCAATAATATAATAATCTGAATCACTTGCAAGAAAGTTTCCTCAAAGAATAAGTTCGCTCAGTGCTCGCAAGAGCTGGATGTTACAACAAGGTAGCAAGCAAGCAACAACATAAAGTATGGGATCCAGGAGGATTTCAACAATTGGAACTCATGATCAAGAGATTATGAAAACCTTTTGTTTCTTGGGAATCTGATGTAGGAGCATCCTACCTCCAAAATCAAACATGTTTGACTATACCAAGGGGTCTTGTGTTTATTTGAATTTAATTGTGCAATTGATGAAGATTCCTATGTTTGAAGGAATTATAGAAATCTTGTATTAGTTGTGGAATTCATTGTAATTGAGTTAGTTCTCGAGAGTTGTGATGACTTAGAGAGATATTAGGGTTGGTTGTATCTCTCTTGAGTATATTGTGTATCTAGACTATGGATTTAGTAGATCTTAGGGATTTGTTTGAGTGATTTTAGGATCTGAAACAAATTGTAGTTTCAAAATCCTTTTGTATTAATTTGTGAGCGCGATGGTAAGAAAAGTGTGGCCAATTGAATAGAGGATCAGGCCAAGAATGTGAGAGTGAAAGGCCATTCGAGGAGAAATGCCTTATGCAAATCATGTGTACAATATTTTACGATCGAATAGTGAAATCACTCTGTTTCGACTGTTGATTAGAAATGGCATTATAAACCTTTGTTTAGTGTATGTGTGTGAATGGTGAAAGTCCATTTCGGACCCTATTATTTTTTGTGTGGGTAACAAGTGGAAAAAACCCTTAAGGATTGTGATACATTGTTGATCATGACAAGATCAACAATGATCCTCTTATCGTGTCGATATTGTAGAGGAACAAGTTTAAAATCCAACTGTGTGTAGGCAAGGTAAAGAACAAAGTTAAAACCCCTTTATAGGTGAGGAGAAATAAACACCATTGGATATGGATAAATAGTTAATAGTAGCCATCAATAAGGTAATTAGACTTCTTTTTCCTATGTTAAAAAATGAATGGTCGGTATTAGATATTTAGGTGGCGATCCCTTGAGATCGACGACTTAGAAGTGGATTGAGTTCAGAGTTCTAGTGATAGAGGAAAGAGTTTCGGGACTAGTGCATCAAAGCTCAAGTTGGGAGGATAGTCCGACAAAGAAATCTTATCTATGGTATAAATCAATTGGAGAGAGATTGACGACCAAAAGTTTCCTAGTATTTAGATTTGAAAATGTTGTATCAATGAAAGAGATCTGATGAAGATAGGGCAACAAATGGTCTAGATTAATTTAGGATGAACTAGGTGAATGGATATGATAATGACACACCAACAACTCCAAATTGCATAAGAAAGGGTCCATATTGGTGAAGGAATTTCAAAAAAATGGTCAGGATGGATTCAGACTAACCCTTGTCAAGGGTTAAGGAGAGGATGTGTGGCAATATCCCATTGTAGTTGGAGTAGGGCCATTAGAGTCAAGAAGTTGGAGTAACTCTGATAGAAGTATAATGATGAATGATGGAGATCCATTCGGGATGATACAGATCGATGTTGAGGGAGCGCCAACTGATTGGTGTTCAGAATAGACTTATCAAATTCAATTAGTATCAAGAACTCTGACAGAGCAATGTCAATCAACGACTCATATATAATCGGGGTCAGATAAGATCAGTGTCTTAGAACGAGACACATGGAAGGACATTAGAGTGACACATTGTAGCTGACATAGCCCAGATGTGACGTCAATGAATGAGGAGTGGACACATAGTATTGACATGGAAAAATGGTAGTGTGACACGTGGCATTCATGTGTAGGTTCATGTGAACGAAGACTTGGTGCAGTTAAGCAAAGGCTAATGATTCATGATCATTAGATCCTGACAGATCAATGATGGGGATTGCACAAGCGATCGAAGTTTGAAAGGAAGTAGATGTTGAATATAGACCATCCATCGGGATGTATCCGGAAGAAATGATAACCTTCCATTGGGAAAGCATTTCAGAGTTGTTTTTCCAACTCCAACGAAAGAGTATTGAGTAGGAGTATCGAAGGAATATTTTTTCGTGGTTAATTGACGTGCAACAGATCTACCGTCATGATTAGGATCCAATCGACGAAGAGGATTAGAGGATGGAATAACCTGAGTCACGATGTGGATCGTTCATTCTATGACAATCGATGGTAGAGGATGAACATCGAATAAATCTCCACAATGTTAGAGGTATGGTCACAACGCAAGGTTTCTTTCTACGGTGAAAGGGTAGCTCCGAGAGGGAAAATGAGCTATCAAATTAGAGTTACCATGTGATCATGATCGAGGTTTTATGGAGATGAGATCTGATTGAGAGCGCTAATGTATATTGCACATAACAAAGAATTGTAGAACTTTGTTATTGAGGAATTTGGGCCCACACCAAATTTAGATAGTAGCTCGATCTGAGCTTAGCAGAATTTGATAAGAAGAATTCTACAATACCTGTGGGTATAGACCATGATGGTAATAAAAAAGTTCACATTGAATGTAGTTGGAGGTCAAGATTCCATGCCACTCGACAATAAAGTGGAAACCCACTTAGATAGAGGCAAAGAGCATCCAATGAGAAGTAAAAAACAAATATATGATACATGATCTTGTATGCTAATAATACCCAAGGGTCACAGAGAGTAGAGGGAAAATTCAAATCGAACATTGTTGGTGTACACACCAACAAACAAAAATAGTGATGTGAAGAAATATACCAAGGAAAAAACTAATTAATGAAAGTGTGCAAGACAAAACAATCAATATAAGAAAACCTTCTTAGATAATATAAGTTTTCAAACGAAGCCAAGGAACAACTAAAAAATTAGTATTGAGCATTTTTTACCACTTTTAGCCAGAATATGTAAACATTAATTTATCAACAATTCCATTCACTTATGATTTCATTTAACATGTCATGAATATATAACCATAAATAGTACCATTCGACAATGCATCACATCTTAGAAAGTGCACAAGATATTTTTACGTGGAATCCCAAATCTGAGAAAACCATAGAATTCTTTCTTATATATCAGAAGATTACATTCATAGGAAGAACCAACTTCCAAAATTATCCAACACCATCTGGAAGGAGGCAACAACCCCCTATTTGTAGGCTCCAACCTGAAGGAAGCTACAACTCCCTATATTTTCCATCTCCAACCCCCTGATTTACAAGCCCCAATTGAAAGGAAGCTACGACTCCTTGTATTCTCCAGATCCAACTAGAAGGAGGTTACAATCCCCTTTCTTTGCCCCTTCCTTCCTCCCTAAAATATAAATGGAGACTCAACATGTCAATGATAATCAACATGTCACTGCCACTGATAATCAACCTATCACTGTAAATATCATTGACAATCAAGTTCTCACTGATAATCAAGATGTCACTGATAATCAAGTTGTCACTGATATTGATACATCATCATCATCAAAACCAGATCCATTCACATAAACTATATGCCAATATCAACAAGACCATATCTCAAAACATATGCCCAACATCACTAAGATGTGTCTTGAACAATATGACAAAAATGTGCCTCAAGCAAGTGTCATAACATCCATGATAAATCATAAACCATGTACCAGAAATATACCTCAAATCATATGCCCAAATTCACCAACATATGTCTCTATCCATGTGCCAAAGACTCTCCAAGATATACCTCAATCATATATTATAACATCAACATATAACCCTCAAAAAATCATGTAAAGACATACCTTTAATCATATAACAACCTGGTGCATATGGTCATAGACCAGCAAACCTTCCTCGACTTCAGCATTAAGAGAATAGTACATTTTTCAAAACTTTCACACAGATCCGCTACTCATAAACTATCAACCCGTAGACATTTATTCTTCATGTCATTGTGACCCACGTACATCTGTGCCTTGCTCCACTGCAACCCACAGATGATCTCAGAATTCACACCTCGCTTCACTGTGACCCGTGTACATCTGTTCCTTGCTTCATTGTGATCTACATACATCTTTGTTTTTCTCCACTATGAACCACATGCATCCACTCTTTTCTCCACTGTGACCCACAGATAACCTCAAAAATCCACTCTTTTCTCCATTGTGACCTGCGGATAACCTTAGAAAACTCCTTACTCTTTTCGACCTCCTTTCTCCTAGGCCATATATTCTTTGTTGAGCTCGCCAATCCTCCTAGCACAAGTGTAGACCCACTTATGCTAGTTCCATACCACAAAAAAACACTTTCTTGGATGACCAAATGAGAGGTTCTTGATGTGTATTTGTACTTTTCCAAATGCCTCCTTTACTTGAATTTAGGGCCAACTTGTAACTTCTTGTTGCAACAACTTTTCTGCTTTAATTAATTTTGGGGCTGACTTGTAACTTCTTATCCTTAGATTCGGGGATTCAACTTCAATAGGGCATAAATTCTCAACTGTGAGGAACCACATGACGTACAACCTACCGTTGGAAATGACATGACAAGGAATATCCATCTATGAGGGTTTTGCATGCATTTGCAATGTCCTTCATATTCTTTTTCCTCAAACAAATTCGGGCTTCATGACCACACCTCTGGGGCTTCCTATAGAGTTATTCAAAGTCTCTTCCTATGAGGGCCATGCTTAAAACTACACCATAAGGGGACCACTTTGGAGACTTCTTCAAATACACCCATCACTTCTATATACTTCTAGACTTATTCTAGATTTGACATCAATGACAACCAATTTTCCAACAACCATGCCACCCAACAATAAAGAGGGAACCCACTTAGATAGAGGGAAAGAGAATCCAACGAGAAGTAAAAAACAAATATATGATGCAGGAAATTATATGCCAATCATACCCAAGGGTCACAAAGAGTAGAGGGAAAGGTCACATCGAAAATTGTTGGTGTACACACCAATAAACAACAATAGCGATGTGAACCAAGATACCAAGTAAAAACTTGAGTAATGAAAGTGTGCAAGACAAAACAACCAATATAAGAAAACCTCCTTAGATAGTAGAAGTTGTCAGATGAAGCCAAGGAACAACTAAAAAATCTTTCCTATATCTACCAATAAGTAGGCCTCTAAACCCTTAGACCTAAACCTTAACTAGAGGAAGGAATGAACAAAAAATTAACAAGCAGGAGAGCAATCTGAGAGCATACTAGGATGAGCAAGGAGATATTATTGAGGCTGGGCAATAAGAACCAAAATCAATCTCTTAGCACATAAAATCCTAATTGTTGAAACACACTCAATCTAAGCTCTAAAAACTACGTGATAATAGGTGATATGAACCCAAAGATCACTAAATATTGTGGATAAATACAATTTAGCAAAAAAACCCTGCATCATTAATAGAGTTGACATGAATAGAGTTAACATGAGTGGTAGACTAGAGAGAATAAGCATGCATCACAATGATTTAGGCCCAATGCACGTAGTTCCTACATCCCTTTTCTACTAATGGGGTCTTCAGATACAATGGATAATAGTATTTGAATGGCTAGTAGTATTTGAAGACAATGGTTATATAGTATTTAATATTCTAATTGAATTGCATTATAACCATCTTGTCATCTCTTTACAAGGTATTGGCAATGTGAAACATGCCCTCTTCATAGGGTCATTAATCTTATCTCCATCATAAATTTAGGTACAAAAATATACATGATAAAAAAATTGAATGTAAATAATTTTCCTAGAAAATAAATAACTATTTTTGAATAATTTTAAAATATATGGAAAGGATATTTTTTATATTACGGTTTCTGAAATTTAAGTGTACTTTTTATATTGTTATTATTTTTAATTAATATTGTTAAGAAATTTTCAATTGGTATTGGAATTTAAATTTAAAGCAATGAGTAACTCTTTTAAATACTAAGATTTACATTTCTTTTAAACACTGAGATTAACATTTAGTTTAAGTTATTTGATTTTATGTTTTTTTTCTTCTTTGTAAAAGGAAATTTGAATCTTTCTTTAATAATAATAATAATAATAATAATAATAATAATAACAAGATAGGTTGCAGAGCAAGAAGCCCCTGCCAAGAAGGTAGAGGGGCTTGATTGAATTGCCTCAACATGAGAAAAGGAATATCGTTCTGGGTTTTCCCTCTTAGTTCGGGAATCAAATCTCTTGCAAGAACATTTGTTGTTGCTATGATAATAGCAAGGCATTAGCATTGACATTAGAAATCCAAGAATTGTGGTAAACATGAGTGAAGCAACAACAAACATTGTAGATCAACTAATGCAACTCTGCACCATAAACGTAGTCTTATTGCACATAAAGGAAGTCGAGACGTGCATGGGGTGTAATCAAGGAACAAGGTTACTATATATGATGATAACATTGTAATCTCATTTTTCCACTGTAATTTCATTTCGCATTAAAGCATTGTTAAACATTTAAGGATGGACTATAGCGTACAGGATTGTTAATAATTTGAATGGGATGATACCTTCATAGCTGGGGATCTTGACAAATCTGGAGGAAATGTAGGTTTCTGTGTATTATTTTTCTTCAATTGCAGTAACTTTGGCCTCAACATTGAAAAAAAGATTATAAATCAACCCGTGAAAATTTGTTGATCTTGGAATTGATATGGCATTGATATAATAGCATTGACCTTAGGATTGAGCAAAGGAATATGGTTCACAACAAATGCTTGATCAGCCTTATTGTGCATAAATCCAGTTGAGCCGTGTATGGGGGTGTAATTAAGACTGTAGACAGATATAAAAATAATGCTATCTTTTCAATACTTTTGAAATTGCTTTAATTAAAAATTAAGGTGTCTTGTTTTTAAATTTTTAAGTCACATCATAAATTTGATTCAAAGTCATCTAGTTCAAGCCTAGCATTTATGTGGCGTAACAATATTTACTTGAAAACAAAAAAGAATAAAGTGTCTCTGACAAAAATCAGTCTCTGCGCAAACACATACAACAAGCATGCAATGCTTAACAACGTGTCCATTGAGACTGGAATGGAAAATTTTGGTGTGGTACGAATGAACCACTGCATGAGTTTCCATATGGTTTGCCTCCATGATTCCCATGCATCTCCTCCACTTGGACTGCATCCATCAAAATGACCTAGGTTTGATGCCCACCAGGGATAAACCAAAGTGCATTGAATGCAAGTAAGCTTACACAGGCTCACCTACTTATTACCTAATCTTGGACAGTGATGCATGGTCTCTTTATGATTCTAGGATCGAGTCACTAGCGCCTTGGCTCTTCTACACGAACATCTAGAAGGACTTCGCTCCTTTCCTTTGTGTGCGAATAGATCTGCTCAGGTAGGGCCTAGTACTTAGCTCTTCTCATGTGAACAAAAAATTTGAAAACATCGTCGAGATCTAAAATGGGGGCCAAGCACAAGGGATAGGGGGGAAATTCACCGAAGAAAAAATGGCTTTAATCTCCGATCAAATCTACCCCATTTCATCCCATTTTCACGCTTTGGACTGATCTGTTATTATGTATATAGAAAGCAACTTGTATTTCCACTTCATCAAAGCAACCCCAAGACCAGTCACAAAGCTATCAACTAGAAGGGTAGGAGTCGATCCACCAACAACACCACTAATGCTCATCCTGAAAACGATGTGCCCTTTCCTATGGTGGTGATTATTACTTAGGGTTTAGGGTGCTTCCAATGTTTCTTTTGGTAGTACTACTTGCATAGTTTCAATTGCTTCATTCAGAGAAACAAGGGATTACAGAAATCAGAGACATAACTTAGGAATTCTTTTCAATTAATTGATGTTCTCTAGTAGGATATCTCCTTTGAGTGAAATTGTTGTGGCTTCTCGTAGCCTCAGGTTCTCTGTGTACTAGTCCCACGCCACTTATCTCCTTTATACACCACTGGGAGTTTAATTTGCTCTCCCATATGATGTAACTTTGATTCCAAAACTTGGACTAGAAGTTGTTGAGTTCACCGCCTTTCTTAAACTTCATCTATAATTGTGTTTTCTGAACTGGGGTATATAAATTATGCCTATCCATCATTGCAAGATCTAGTTATCGATTCATTGGTTTACCCTACTGTGTGTTCGTGCTAAAACCTCTAGTTGGTTGGAACCTCTTTATATGGATAAAAAGAGAGACAACTAATTGATCTACGAATTTTCGGTAAGTCAGGGCAGGCACAAATAGAAGAATAGGCAGGTGTATTAGCCCATCAACTAATGAGATATTCCCATTCAGTTGGCCAACCATCCATTTAAGTTCTTGTAAGTTAGCCAACCTGTAACTCCACTCTAATATTTTGGCCTTGTTTTAGGATAACCAAAATCTAGTGTAGTCGTGAGGTGGCACCTAAGAATCGATTTAGTGTATTAAGCACTAGTGGCACATAAATATTGTCTATTTATGTGATAGGTGGTCAGACCTTCCAATCTAGTGTCTAGACTCTGAAATTCTTAGTTCCTTCAATTCGCTTTTGTTGGTAGCTAGAGAAGGCCAATTTGTTTTAGAGATGGGAAAGATATGTGAATGACCCTACTACCTTCACAACTTTTGTTGCCCTTCCTTGTTACTTTTCTCTGTCTGTTAGAAGTGGAGCTGCAATCACCAGAAATAAAGATCCAACAATAAGAAAGAAAACAAAAAAATGCAAACAATTTGAAATTAAATAAAAATTGTCGTAGCTAATCATAAGATCCTCTCTATACTCTATATTTCTTGTCTCCATGCCTTAGGAAGCATTGCAATTTATAAAATACACCATGAGTTGGTTTTTTTAATTGTATTTCATATGTGAGTGTGTAGATTTTAGATAAGTTTGGCATTTGTTGTTTTTCCTTTGTCAAAACCTCATTTTTGCAGGTCAGAGGCGCTGATGGTGTTGTTGGATAAACTACGTTGGATGTTGTTGGTGCGTATAGTGTTACTACTGGCCCTTCTACTACTATTGTTGGGCTATGGATGGTTATGGCTCCGCTAATGATGATTTTGTATGGATTAGTCTTACCTAGATCTCCATCATGCCTATGAGGGTTTGCTGGTGAATTTGTTATCTTTTTTTGTAATTTAAGATATTTAGAGAAGATTAGCTAACTTTTGTGCATTCTGAAAAGGAGTGTTTAACTTACAGATTATGCTTTTACAGATTCGTTATATTAGAAACGAGCTCCCTCGGCGCTCTCTGTCCTGCCTAAGCCGCCTCTAATTGTCATGCCTTCATTAAGCCTTCTTCCTCAAGATAATCCCAACCTAGCATCTATAGATTTCTTCCATGTTTACCCAAAAAGGATATTATGTAATCTAGGCTCGTTGAGCCTAAGAATTGGCCCACCCTTCCTTCTTGTGTCTCTAGCAGGAGGGTGAAGGCACACAAGCCAGAGTGTTTGTGCCAATTCACTTACGATGACCACACACGACGTGCCAATGTTGAATTTTGAGTTTCCTTGTTGAATGGGACCTTCAGCTATGAAGAAAACTCTCCTGTGCAGTGAATGGGCGAGAGGGAGTCCAACCTACAAAACAAGTACATGCTAGGAAACTATTACTACATCTCGCGACTTTGTGCAAAGATTACAGGGAGTTTCGTGACCCGCAAAGATTACAGGCTTGTGTAGCTTTGCATGCACCTTTGCATGGTGGCTTAGGTGGCACCAAATTCTCTATAGGCTATTATGGCCTATGCTTTACATCATAACATTTAATGTTAGGAAGTAATGCTAGACTCATTCCTAGCATTACTTCTTTTGGCAAAAATGAGTATGCAAATGTATGAGATAAACTAAGCTTTCTTCTTTGTCTGCCTTGGGAAGAGGCCAAATAAGAGGTCTAAAGCAAAACTTTGGTTAAAAGATATGATAAAAGATATAAATTTCCAACATAAACTTTAAAGACTTTGGTTAAAAGATTGAAAATTTATTAATTTTGATACCAATTAAATAAAATCCCTAAGTATAAATGCTTTTAGGTCCATTCAAATTGTATTTTTACATTATTGATTTTTCATGATATTATTTTGACATTATTAATTTTTAGTGAAAATTTGTTAAGATGATTATAGTTTAACTACAATTAGCTGAATTTAATTCATAACGCAATTATAACTTTTTCATGATAAAATTTTGGCATTATTGATTTTAAGTGAAAGTTTGTTGAGATGGGTCCATTTCAACCACCAGCAATTTTAGGTTTTCATGATATGATCTGAGTTTGATTCATAGAGCAATTTTAATTTTTTCATTATAGGATTTTGGCATTATTGATTTTTAGTGAAAGTCCGTTGAGATGGGTCCATTTCGACCACCAGCAATTTTAGGTTTTCATGATATGATTTTAGCATTATTGACTTTTAGTGAAAGTTCGTTGAGATGGGTCCAGTGAAACCACAATTTTACGTAAGCATCGAAACAAGTTCAGCTCCACCTCGCAGAACTTTTGATTCACCATAAAAACATGATAGTTTTAATTAAAAAAATGACTTTGGTGAATGAGTTTTATAATAAAGAGAAAAAACATCATAATTAAGATATTCATTACTTTCATGAGTTGCATTATATATATATATATATATATATATATATATATATATATATATATATATATATATATAATTATAATTTTTCAAAATATTTTTAATAAAAAAATCAAAATAATAATATATTATTGAACATTATTTTAATGAAAAATATTATAATATGAAATATTCAACATGGTTAAAAAAAATATGAAATTGTGCAATGTTTTGTTATAAATTATGCATACTATTTTTTTATTTAAAATTGTTTGTGAATTAATTTATAGATGTATTATGAAAGTAAGTTTTTGACTTGAAACAATTGATAAGAGTGAAAGTTTTCCCTTTTACAAATTATTAATGTATTATTTCAAGTTATATGTTTTTCCTTAAATAACAGTGATGAGTCAAATCTCCCCCTACTCCCACCAAAAAATAAGAGATGTTTTTGTTAAAAATAAAAATTGAGTTATGATAATTTTTTTCATCTTCTAAAAAGTTTCTAATATGTTTGGTCAAAAAGTTACTTTAAATTATAAATTTTATTTAACAAGAAATCCCAAGATAATGAGAGGAGATTCTAACACTCAACACTTTGTATACTAAATTTGAATATGGATTCAATGTATTATGGCGTGTAAACATTGATCTTGGCTAGGAAGCACAATCTATGGTTGTGACATTGCAACCATTAAACCTTTTTTGAAATAAAGGTTACAAATTTATATTAAACCAGTAAACATTGTACACAAGTTTTAGTTTAGTTTTTGTGTAATGCATTTTTTGAGAAAAATCACTTAATACTTCTCCTCATTTTAAGGATGGTACATATGGTAAACTAGATTTTTTAAGGTTCAAGGCTAAGTTAATAATCAACAATTAGCTCTCTAAACAAGAAAATATATCACAAAGTAAGATTTGAATCCAAAGAGAGAAGGATACCAACTTTCCACTCAACAACTCAAGCTATTCCCAATTAATAATATACAAAATTATTAAATTAAATGACAATTTTAATTTAATTAGAAAAAACAAATATCAAAATGATCAAAATAAAAAATTCAAATTTATCACATTTATATTAATTTTTCCCTTAACAAAATAAATACAAACCAAACTTTAATGATTACTAGTTACCAAGTGATACAAACCAAACTATAAGGCCTAAGTGGAGATTGATTAAAAAATTAGCTAAGCAAATCACTTTACATAATAAAAATTTATCATCAAACCAAACTACAGGGCTATTAGTTACAATACGTGGAAATTGATTTAAAAATTAGCTATCCAAATTATTTTACATGACAAAAATTTATCATCAAAACAAATAGAAAACTTTAAAAAGTGTTGCTTAATAAAACATTGAAAATTGAACTAGATTCTTGGTAATTAAGATTCATTTCTTATAAGTAGACAAACACATAATTAGAAAGATGAAAATTTGTCAACTCCTAAATTTCCCTTTATTATATATAATAAATAATAATATTAAAAAAATTATATCTTTGTTGAGTAAAATCAAAATTAATTTTTTTTTCTAAATAAATGATTTTAGATTCATCTTAATTTTAAATCTATAAGAATCTAGATGGATTAAATTTCTTGAGATTCAAACCTTCTCAAGTATTTTTTAATTTTTTTTTTTACATCTTGAGAGATTTAATCCCTTTAGTTGAGAGTTTGTCAAATTTACACTGAAGAGTTTGATAGAGTTTATAAAATTGTCAGATGAAAGTTTAAATGCATAGACCATTTTAAATATCTCAACTTGTAGCTTTAGATCTACTGGAAAAAACTTTTAAACTCTTGATTGAAAGTTCTATAAACACTCAACTAAGAATTTTAATTTTCTTAACCAAATTTTTTTTTATCAATAAGTCTCCAAAGGAAAAATTCTATGTGGCTCTTGCCAAAAAATGTAACCTAACTTCACACTTTCACTTTAATCATTTCCCATATTTCCATTATTGGCTTCTACAATTAAGTCAAGCACTATGCAAGAGGCATTGCACAATACATACGCACAAAAGTAACAAGCTATTTCAGTGGAATCCTTGTTCAAATTGAACAATGCTTTGGTGGCCAACATTGATCTGTAAACTATTATGGATATCCCATTGGAACAGTTCACCACAACATATCTTGTAATATTCTGATTTTTTTTATTATGAAGGTTTATTTCCGTAGATCTCATATTTATTATAACTAGCTTGTTGCTCAAAATAATGAAAATAATTGAAATACAAAAATGAAAGAACAAGACAATGAACACACCATTGATATAAATGAACAAACAAGATGTATCCTAGGAAACCCTATACAAGAGAAAAACTAGCTAGAATGTGAGACATGCTATGCTCTCTTTTCTTCAGCTATGAAAATACAAATACAAAGAAAGGCGCACTCACTATGGAGTTGTATATGACATTGTGGATTGAATGACTACTACATAATATTCTTCATCCTCTAGTGTGCTCTCAAATCTCACTCCTAGATGCTCTACTCAATTATGGGACAAGTACAATGTTAAAAAAATGGAACCCCCTCTCTTCCTAGTGGCCCAATAATTAACATAGTTTGGTAGTCATCTAGGGTTAGGGTTTTTTCATATCTCAACGCTCAATTAGTGTTAGGTTTTTGGACCTTATAGAATGTTCTTGAAATTCTACACATGAATAAGCCCCACACAAGAGTAATGGGGGATGACATGGCATCCTCTGGGTACCATGGTGGTCAATGATGTAGGTCAACTTGTGAGAGACATAACTTCCACATGAATTCCGATTGAGATTATTTTTTCATTGTTGGAAAGGTCTTGGTGTGTAGAACAACATCAAGGGGCTAGGAATTATGGTCACAAAGTTTTGACCCCGAAAAGTGTCGTTTGATGCATCAAAATGGCTTTGGAAGGTTTCAGACCCCAAATCTTCAAACAAGGACCTACCACTAAAAGGATGCTTGTAAACAAATTCCTCTCTTTTTTTCACCCAAAAAACACCAAGATATATGACAAATTATATAATGATCCATTATAGATCAAACATGCAAAAGCTCCATCATTTTCAACAACACATAACACATAATGTATTCATTGAATAGTGCTTTAATAATTTAAGATATATCACCTTGTAATAATGATGCAAATGGGACAACATATTTTCAAATAAATGTAAAGGATTTGGAAGATCATCATAAGGACCTGTACATTAAATTCACACAATACAACATGTGAGGATGATTCTTTGGTATATTTGGGGCTTATTTAAACTTGTTTTTGAAGATTTAAAATCGAAAGGTGACCGAAGACCTTCATGGAGAATTAAAAAATGAATTTTTGTAATCCCTCAAAGTTTTTAGTAAATCTTAAAGGAAAGTTTAAGATGTCTCGTAAACCTTTTAAAAAATGAGTTGTTTTTCACTTTTTGAGGAAACATTTTAAAATAAGATTAGAAAGACTCCAAAAAGTCCAGGGTGAGTTAAAAGTTTGAAGTTTCAATTATATATATATATATATATGGAAAGCTTTGAAAAATATCTAAAAATTTGAAATTATAAAATGCTTCCAAAACTTCAAGGTTCATTGAAATTTTCAAAACATTTTTGACAAAATTTCATGAAAAAAAATAAAAAAAAACTTCTTGAAAATTTTCAAGAACTTTCAAAGGTTTGAACTTTTGAAATGCCCAAAATCGTTTGACACCAATCAAAAACAAAATTTAGAAAAGGGATAAAAGAAAATTTTAGAAAATGGTTAAAAGATCAAAACAAAATGAAAATAGGTTGAAGGCGTTTTTTTTTTAACTTTCATAAGAAATTCGTGAATTTTTTTTAGGTTATTTTTCAAAAGAGTTGGAAATGAAAATTTTTAAACAAAATTTGAAGAAAATAAAAAAAAATCTAAATCAAAAGAGTCGGTCGAATGCATAAATTCTTTTGACCAAGGTATAAGCTTAGAAAATATTTAATCAATTAACAAAGACCGGCCTTCGAAGACTTAAAGGAATGCAACATGTAAAAATCAAACTTCAAAACTTTTTGCACCAAGATTCACATGAAATATCAAAATATGTTCAAAATAAAAATCAAACACGATGCAAAAGAGCAAATCTCATAAGTTTAAAAGGAAGGGTCTCAAATATTTAACATTTAAGGAAGTTGTTGAATGGGATATGTTATCCCCGATATCTAGGGATAACTAGGAGATCATGTCTCGAGGCCCACATGGTCCTAGACATGGAGTACCGAGAGCAGGAGCGACCTGAGCATGGTCCTGGAGGA
>JZKD02S0564241.1:0-18675 GCA_000966675.3 Picea glauca
TAACTCCTAGAAACTTTAACTCTAAAACCAATCTAGTAACTAGGGACAACCCCCCTTGGCTTCTCTAGGAGTAAGCCTAGAAGGAAGAGGTTCTAGTCAAGGTGACAGTGTGGACCAAGAACCTAGGCATTGTGCCTCCAAGACATTCCAAAAGTTCCTTATAGCAATGAATGTTTGTCTACAAATGCATTTAGAAGCCCTAAAATCACAAAAGAAATGCATAAAAAAATCTCTAGTAAGAAAAAAACAAGATTTTAAAGAGAGTTAAGCCAAGACTTGGGTAGCGAGAGATTGAGGATTATAATTTACAATCCAGGTAAAAAGTAGACAATGAAATTATTGATGTATAAGAAAATAATGAATACCTAACCCAAATTATCATAGAACATGTTGAATATAGTCATATTAAAATTACACATAAATTTAACAAGAGACATGAATCATAAAAAAATGTTGATTAAATGAAATCGTTAAAAAGCTTTCTGTTAGTAAGGTTTGCAAGGCTACTAGAGGCAGAAGATCAACGATTTCAACATTCCTCCCCTGTTGATGCCAAAAAACTAGGGAGTTCCCAACACCAACATTTTGAACCTCTTGGTTGATTAAACCAAGAAGAGGCGGGAATGGTCACCATATTTTATAGCCTAGACATAAGCACATTAGACCACGTAGAAGTCTAAGCATGAATCTTGTATTTATCATTTTGCAATATTTAATTTTTAATATATTTTGCAAGTTATATTGTTTTGTATTTAAACGAAATTTGAGTAAACAATGTAAATGAAAAACTTAAAAAAATAATTAAAACTAACTAAATTATAAGTTAGAAAAAAACCCTAAAGTTAAAAGAATGAAGTATTTATTACATGATTTTTGCATTCATTAAATTTTTATATATTTTTTAATTTTTTAAATATTTATACTTCTAAGTAAAAAAAAATTAATAACAAAAAAAACACAAAGTGAAATACTTAAGCTAAAATGAATAAAATAAAGATGAGCATGAATACAAATACAAAACTTTTAAAGAAAACTAAACCAACTTAAAACTAAGTAGTTAGTATGTCCCAAAAAACTAAAAGTATTAAATAAAGTGAAATAAATGGATGAGTTTTCTTTTAAATGGTGTACTTAACAAAAGTAAAAAACTAAATAAATAATAAAATATCATATGTACGTGAAACTACCATAAAGATATGGATAAACAAGAAATTAAAAAATATTTTGTATTTTTAAATATCATATCAAAAAAGAGATAAAAAATAAAAACAATGGAACATGTATATTAAGAGCTAAAGAAGTTTGATCTTTAGTAGATAACTCCATACATTCTCACAAATTTTATTAAGCTTTTAAGCCCTTAAGTAGTAGACGTAGATGAGAGTTTTAGTCTTTAGCTATTTTAGATGGTATCAATTTCATTACAATAAAACAACTAAGAATGAAAGAAAAAGAAGAAAGCTAGCCAGACGTGGAATAGATCAATGGTAGTGATGGCACAAGGTGAAAATTTGCATGTCAAGAACTGATTAGTACAGATGTAAAACACAACAAACTTGATAAGTAAACTATTCACATCATGAGCACCAACAAAACCTCATCCTCGCTTCATCTCTTCTGCTACTTTGCAAGACATCCCTGCTACCAACAACTTCATCAAATCCGTGTTGAAAATAATGGAGGGTGAATGATAAAATGAAAGAATAAAACCTCACAAGACTCATTGCATACCTCCTCTAAACAATCTTTTTCTCCTTCCTTTTTTCAATGGTTGATTGGTTTATAGTATTTGCTGGGCAGTTCTGGTAGTTTAGATCATTTTAGATTAACTGATTGAAGCCCTCATCTGGGACTTTTCCATTACACACACACACACACACACAGACACACAAGCCCAACCACTTAACATGTCGTTGATGAACGTTGAGACAATAATCTAAAAATTGTCATGCATCTCAAGTATTAATTGACTAAGATCATCAAGCTTTCGTTTGACGATTAGTCTTGATGATGAATCCCCATTTAGATTCGAATCGTCGATGAAAAAACTGACACCAACTGTGGATTATCCGGAAAATACCTTCGAAACCCCTCACCACAAAAATTTGAAAACAACAATATGTTCCTTGTATGGAAGGGAAACCTAGAACAATTTCCGTTTAATGGAAAATCTACAGATTAAAATCATCAGATGAGTTGTTGATCTTGACTTTCTTAAAAGATGCAGAGACAATAATCTAAAAATTGTCTCGCATCTCAAGTATTAATTGACTAAGATCAGTAAGATTTCATTTGACGATTAGTCCTGATGATGAATCCCGATTCGGATTCGAAACGTCGATGAAAAAAATGACACCAATTGTGGATTATCCGGAAAATACCTTCGAAACCCCTCACCACATAAATTTGAAAACAACAATATCTTCCCTGTATGGAAGGGAAACTTGGAACAATTTTCGTTTAATGGAAAATCTACAGATTAAAATAATTAGACGAACTGCTCATCTCGACTTTCTTAAAAGATGCAGAAACAATAATCTAAAAATTGTCATGCATCTCAAGTATTAATTGACTAAGATCAACAAGCTTTCATTTGACGATTAGTCTTGATGATGAATCCCGATTCGAATTCGAAACGTCGATGACAAATATGACACCAACTGTGGATTATCCGGAAAATACCTTCGAAACCCCTCACCACAAAAATTTGAAAACAACAATATCTTCCTTGTACGGAAAGGAAACCTGGAACAATTTCCATTTAATGGAAAATCTACGGATTAAAATCATTAGATGAGATGTTGATCTCGACTTTCTTAAAAGATGCAGAGACAATAATCTAAAAATTGTCCTGCATCTCAAGTATTAATTGACAAAGATCAACAAGCTTTCATTTGACGATTAGTCTTGATGATGAATCTCGATTCGGATTCGAAACGTTGATGACAAAAATGACACCAACTGTGGACTATCCAGAAAATACCTTCGAAACCCCTCACCACAGAAATTTGAAAACAACAATATCTTCCCTGTACGGAAGGGAAACCTGGAACAATTTCCGTTTAATGGAAAATCTACGGATTAAAATAATTAAACGAGTTGTTGATCTCGACTTTCTTAAAAGATGCAGAGACAATAATCTAAAAATTGTCTTGCATCTCAAGTATTAATTGACTAAGACCAACAAACTTTCATTTGACGATTAGTCATGATGATGAATCTCAATTCGGATTCGAAACGTCGATGACAAAAATGACACCAACTATGGATTGTCTGGAAAATACCTTCGAAACCCCTCACCATAGAAATTTGAAAACAACAATATCTTCCCTGTATGAAAGGGAAACCTAGAACAATTTCCGTTTAATGGAAAATCTACGGATTAAAATCATTAGACGAGCTGTTGATCTCGACTTTCTTAAAAGATGCAGAGACAATAATCTAAAAATTGACTCAGATCAACAAGCTTTCATTTGACGATTAGTCCTGATGATGAATCTCGATTCGGATTCGAAACGTCGATGACCAAAATGACACCAACTGTGGATTATCCGGAAAATAACTTTGAAACCCCTCATCACAGAAATTTGAAAACAACAATATCTTCCCTACGGAAGGGAAACCTGGAACAATTTCTGTTTAATGGAAAATCTACGGATTAAAATCATTAAACGAGTTGTTGATCTCGACTTTCTTAAAAGATGCAGAGACAATAATCTAAAAATTGTCCTGCATCTCAAGTATTAATTGACTAAGATCAACAAGCTTTCATTTGACGATTAGTCTCGATGATGAATCCCGATTCAGATTTGAAACGTCGATGACAAAAATGACACCAATTGTGGATTATCTGGAAAATACCTTCGAAACCCCTCACCATAGAAATTTGAAAACAACAACTTTATATATTATAAGCGTAAACTATGGCTACATGATCATTCTTACTACTACTTTCAAATGTAGCCAACACGTCTAATTTGCAACTATGGTGCTAAGTAACCAAAGTGTCATTGAGTTTTACAAAACCAAAATATAATACATGTAACTTCAAATCTTCACTCAACGATGTATTTGTAAGGGTAGTGATCATGTGTCAATAAACCAGAATTTCTGCTAGAAATTGTTAGATCCGCAGATTTGAGTGATTATTTCTATATAATCTGAATGTCCAAATGATTTTTTATTACATTGAATCTATTTCTACATTTGGAAATAAATTTTAAAAACAAAAAATAGAGATTTCATTTATGTGAGCTAATTTAAAAAAAACAAAAAACAAAACAAAACATTTCTTAGAACATTTAGAAAACGTCCTTCCTTCATATATTCCAGAAACTTTAAATATAGCAAGCTCCTCTACTTTGCAACTCTCGTGCTAATTAACCAAAGTGCCAGTGAGTTTCACGAAACCAAAATATGATACATGTAACTTCAAATCTTCACTCTGCAATGTATTCGTGAGGGTAGCGATCATGTGCCGATAAGCCAGACTTCGAGTTGAACCTGAGAGATAAATCGTCTAACCATTTGTCTACGTGGGCAACACAGTTTTTTTTCTTTATATATATATATATATATCCAGTAAAACAGCAGTTCACTTCAAATCTGTAACCTACGACTTCCATAAAGATGAGAATATAAATAGGTTGCTCTGCAATCTTACCCGAGTCAAGCAAAATTTCCTCTTTGTAACCGCTCTCAGAGGAATAATGCAACTAAACCAGGTTATCCTTCCACTGTCATGAGGGGTTGGAAAGGAACAACACTTATATTGTCGAATCGTTTTCGCCAAGCGGGTGCTGCTAGGGCTCACTCTCCATCTGCAAATAAGCTCACTTCCTCTCAGAGTTATGGTCCATGGTGCCACGTTTGAAACCATTATTTCCAGCGACAACCTTTCCTTTATGTAGTGCATGGAATTATCTAATTTCATCGTGAAAATAATCCGAAAAGAGGAGACGAACCTCCCAGAGAAACTGAGAACACATGGACTCCGTTATGTATTCCAATTATAGCCCAGTGAATCGTCTGCCCAACAAATAGTTATCATGAGAATAATAGATGCCGGAGCGTGTTTCATTGCTTGCCAAATTGTATGTTTGCCATCATCCATTAAGAACTGGATATATAATGGTGACATGGCAAAAAAATGTAAATGTACAAAAGAGTGCAACGACACGAAGAAGAAATGATAATTCCGCTATCAGATGCATCGCTCCAAAGCTGTAAAAGAATCATCTCGACCTGAGGCTTTGACAGTGGTTTGGTGTTGGTCTTGACACAATTATTTAGCATAGCAGAACTCATTCGGACAAAGGTTGTCAGCAATTATATCACAAATAATTACATACACTCGATCGACTCGGCCTTACAATGCATGAGCTCGCCTTCATATCTCGAAGATCAATGAAGAAGTAAACCACACGGTGTTTGAGAATCTTTCACTCCAGAATATGTTTCTGACGTGCAAACTAGATCATGCTCTGATACATGCTGGGTTTGATCATCATAAAAAAAAAAATGAAACATTTTTTACATCTTAGAAATCTGGATACTTTTATTGATGTATTTTTATTTTTTATTTTTTATTTTTATTTTTTTATTTTCTTCAGAAAGTCTGTTGCTATTTAGTGTCTAAATTCAAGATTGAGTTTATATATTTCACTCTTAAATAATAATAATAAAGATTGAGTTTATATTTTTTTATATTAAGTTGATGTGCTATTTAGTGTCTAAATTCAAGATTGAGCTTATATATTTCATTCTTAAATAATAATAAAAAATTAAATAAATGAAAATTTTATATGTCTCGTCTAATTTTTTGTTAAATAATACAAAGTTTGTACCTCAACATATTTGATCCCTATAAACACTTCATAGAATTGAAGTAAACATAAATCTATATTAAATTTAGTCCACATATCACTGACTTATTTATATGTTGCTTTATCTGTCTCCCTGGCCCAAACCTAATGACGCATATGCTTTTGCAATAGGATCACCTCGCACATCTTGAATCTCACAATATTTGTAAGCAATCACTCTCTTTAAGTATGTTGTGAGTACGTTTTCTTTTTAAAACGCTAAACAAAATATTTCAGTTGTCCATTTCGTATTGTGAGCAATATGTGGAACAATGTCTAAGTATTTGTGTGGGTGCCTGGGCCACTCTCCTTCTGGCCTCCAAACTAAATTTAGATACACTTTTATTGTTTGAAGATTCCCGCATCATCATAGACTAGCTTAAAAATAAAAGAAAACTACAAGTCACCACCCTCTTCGGCTGGAAGGAAAGGATCAAGCAAATTCAATCATCATTCATCAAGCTAAACTTCAAATATACTTATCGAGGAAACAACAAAGAAGTCGATTGCTGCACTCAAGAAGAAAGCTAAAATCATTACCTACAATCTGTGGGTGGACGGGCACGAGGACCCCACACATGTTCTAAAATTATTTTAAAACATCCAACAACTATATGATCAGTCTCTAAGTCCATCCTCCTAGCAGAACACAACTCAAAATTATTATTAGTACTGACCTTTTCCACAACACATTTCTGCTCTTCACTACAATTACTATTTTGGCAGACATAACTACTTTTTTTTTTTTTATGTAATGACCATCATAGATTGTACTTATAATTTTCTTCTAGATTTTGCTTATCTTATCGTGTAACCTCTAGAGCAAAAAACAATATTATACTTCTAATATAATTTATGAAATTTTTCGTGGAAAAAAAAAGTATTTGTATGTAAAAATTAATAAGTAATATGTTGGGTTCAATATGTTATGTTTTTAAGTGGTTTTTTTTTTTAAAGAATTTGTAAGATAAAAGCTATGTAGGTAAGATATATATATATAACAAAGGTGATAAAAGCGTTCAAAATATATGTTAAGAATGCAAAATAGTATGTGAGAAGTGAACAAAAGAGTTGTATTTATGATAGAGAGTTATATTTGTGATAGTTCAAGAGCCACAATGTTTTTGTCAGGTACTATATTAACCTTGTCGAAAGCTTGTAATATGAACTTGTTACCTGTGTAACTTCAAAAATGACCAATGACCATAGTTGTTAGTCATTAGCAAATACTCATCATAATTTATAAAATATCCTCAAATGGCGAAATATATGAAGATATCTTCTTGAAATGTGTAGTAGTAGTTCAACAATCGTGTGTGAAAACCTTGGGCAAGCGATGTGGATTGAGAGGGAAGCTTGACAATGCTTTGTCAGCCAACATCTGCCAACCAATAGATGCATGTCGCTTACAACAACATGCACGCGTGAGAAACTCTGGTATTATGGAACAATTTTATTGAAATGTACGGGGACGAAAAATCAGAATGACTAAAGGTAGTCATCGTCTATTATACAATAGGGGAAGAAAAATGTAAATTTAAATGGCATATGGTATGAGACTTTGTGGAATAATGCCTGGAAAATGAAGTAATGAGGAGGTTTGGTCCTATGTATAAAAGACAACAACAAGAAAACTCTTAAAACCTTTGACAAAATGAATAGAAAGCTAAATGACATGTCATGGATGTGTGTTAAGGGAAAAACCCAAATGTAACATTGAGCATCCATAACGTGTATGCAAGAGATATCTCAAGATGGCGGGGATGGAGAAAGGGAAAGAAAAAAAGATTTGGGAACGACTGATGACTATTTTAAGTAAGTACTTCTGCTTAGTGCACCTTGTAGACAAAGCAAAGAACTCCGACACACAAAAATAATACATCTTGGTTCACCTGTAAGTTTGTTGTCCACCAAAAGAATTGTTCAATCAGTTAATCATAATATATAGATAACCATTTTTATAATAACTAACCATTGCTCCATCAAGTCCGACTATCAAATCAAAAGCGAAAAAGGAAAATAAAAGAGCTTAAAACCGAAGTGAACAAAAAGTGAGAAAATAAACTAAATAAATGCAAAGCAAACCAAAAACCTAATCTAGTCTCATCCGATAAGTCAAAAACCTAATCTAGAAGCTTTTGATATGGCATGGGGCTTAAACCAAAATCATAACTATTTTTTTTAAAGAAATGTTGTATAACTTAATGTCATAATTAAAACATTGAAAAGTGAATTATGAGAAATATCTTGGGAAAAGTGAGACATGTAAAAATTAATATGTTGGGTATGATATGGCATGACCTTAGTTGGAATTTTTTAAAGAATTTGTAAGGTAAAAGCTATGTAGGTAAGGTGATATATATGACAACAAAGGCGATAAAAGGGTTCAAAATATTGGAGCCAATGAACTAATTACGAATGCAAAAAAGTATGTGAGAAGTGAACAAGAGAGCCATATTTGTGATAGTTCAAGAGCCACAACGATTTTTCCAAGTACCATATCAACCTTGTCGAAAGATTTTAATGGACATATGTTAATCTGATATGAACCTGTTACCCGTGCAACTTCAAAACTGACCAACGACCATCATTGTTAGCCATTAACAAATACTCATAATAACTTATAAAATATCCTTAAATGGCGAAATATCTGAAGACATCTTCTTTGAAATGTGTAGTAGTGGTTCAACGATTGTGCACGAAAACCTTGTGCAAACGATGTGGGTTGAGAGGGAAGCTTGGCAATGCTTTGTCAACCAAGTATTGTTGATGACCAAAATGGTCATCAACACACCCATGAATAGAAAGGTAGGAAATAATAAGCTGCATGGTTTAATGGAGGGATAAACATGACCTATTTGTCCACAATTGCTAGAGCTCCAAAAACAAGCGAACCTTGTTATGCCAAAAGTATGGTGGTTCCAATTGGTACCTCCTCCATTAACACTATTGGTGCTTTATCTCTCTATCCCACCATAAATTATGAGCACTAGTTATAAACGAGGTATGGTGGTTTTGTGGAAAAAATTCTCCATTAACACCACCATTGAACTTTGATTTGTTTCCCTAAGAAGCTTTCCCCAATAATCCAATAAGGATGTTGATTGCAACCTATGGAAAAAAATAAATAGCAATAAGTGCATGTAATCTCTTACCTTCAATATGGGGTTAACAAATTGTGAGAGAGAGTTGTCCATCCTCCATTGATAAATGTGTTTCAAGGTAAAGGTGACATGATAAGGGAAACAATAATGTTAATTAACATCATCATCATCATCATCATCATCATCATAGGTAGTACTAAGCTTCTTACTTATCGACAAATGACAATGAAATGATTACCTATTAGAAAGGGTTAACACAACAAGGAAGACTTGATAGGTTATGCAACCACTCCATGGAAAATAGTATGGTGGTTTATACAAATCCCAAGATACAATGTTTTTTTTTCATATTTTTTCTTCATTTGTTAACCATAGAAATACTATAATCAAATCTTTTAATCCAATAAGAACCCAACAAAATTTAATAAAATATTTCATTTAAACTTGACCTATCCTTACAAATATCTAATGTCTTGATATAAGATAATAGAAAAAAATGAAAAAGGAATCTTTGCCCTATGCAAGGACTAATTAAGAGAATATTAATGAGAAACAAATTCAACATTGAGATATGACATTGTATTAATAAACCTTGTAATTATTAAGTTTGCAATTATCATGAATATCATATAGATAACAATCACAAGTCAAAAAAAAGCATGATATCAATAAATTTATAATTATCATAGACATTACATGGATAACAACCACTTAAATTAATCATATAAATAAAAACACAAGCCAAAAAAACTCCCAAAAAATGAAATTAAAAAAGTGAACAATATTAATAATAAAGTAAAGAATAGTAAAAATGTTGCACCCCATTATGTCCCCTAGGTGTAGGATAGTCGGTGATGGAGTGTGTTGTTAAGCCACTCCGTGATGTTAAAGTCACCGGTTTGAAACCTGCGAGGACAAAAAATCCAAGGGTGATTTTGACAAGCCACACAAATTAACAAACAAAAAAAAAAAAATGTTGCACCCCATTAAAAATGACTTATACATTAAGAAAGTTTATTACTAAAATTAAATAGATAATAATCAAAAGTAAAAAATAAACTATGGAATATGAAAAAAACATTCAATTTAGTTTAAAAAAAAACCAACCTCCAAATTCACAAAGCTTCAAACACACAAAGCCTTATAAACCATCTCCAATTTTCAATTATTATGTGTAAGATTACAAATTAAAAAAATAAAATAAAATATTAATATAAAATAAAAAAATAAAAATAAAATATTAATATAACATTAAAAAAATAAAAATAAAATATTAATATAAAATGAACCATTATAATAACAAAATTTTAAAATTATTATAAACATTGCGTAACTAAAATGACCATAAACCCGATCACAAAACATAACCACCAATAATATTAAATAATAATAATAAAAAAAAAGATGTTCTCATATTAAATTCACATTCCAAAGTGAGCTTTAAAAGATAAAATTCTATTCCCACCTTGAAAAAACACTATTTATAACCAAAAAATGCATACACTCTGATTTAGCGGCGAAGGCAAGACAACTCTTTCCAAATTACCCAGGACCAGGTAGAGCCTGGATCCTTTGTGAGATGTGATGGAAGATGATTAAGCTCTCCGGAATTGGTTTCCCTCCAACATGACACTTATTCGTTTTATATACAAACGAAATCTTGCTGCCCATCCACAAAACTTTCTTGCGTCCAGCAGTAGATAATCACAATTTGAGCACTCTACTCTATCTAAAATTTCCAATTTTTATCTCTATTTCGGGAGCTGATCGTTCGCACGCCTTCGTTACCATGTATCCGCATCAGAACACGGGGTTACCGCCGGGCAGAATGTATTACACTTACCTACCACCACAACAGCGCAATCGCAACATATTCGAGGTATTCTTTTTTAAATTCCCTCAAAAAATTCAGAAAATTCCAACAATCCCAGCTTCGGCTCTATTACTAACCCTCTGCAAACTTCACAGAATCCTCATAGGATGAATATATCTTCAGGCAGCTCATATTACAATGAATCGTCGGTGAACAATGCCGCCTCGGTTATTGTACAAGAATATTCCAACAATCCCAGCTTCGGCTCCATTATTAACCCTCTGCAAACTTCACAGAATCCTCATAGGATGAATATATCTTCAGGCTGCTCATATTACAATGAATCGTCGGTGACCGCTGCCGCCTCGGTTATTGTACAAGAATCATCCAAGCGGCAGAAGACGTGGTCATGTTCTATGGAGCAAGAAAGCCTGAAGATCCAGACCAAAGAACCGTCTTCGCAGAAGCGCAGGGTAAGATCCAGTGAAGGAGGTTATCGGAAATGGTCTCATACAAAGTCGCATTCTCCCTCGGGTTTTCCAGGTACGAATGCTCATACTCCTTCACTCTGTGCTAGTAAGCTTTTGAGGTCTCATTGTAACCTATAAAGATGCCCCTCAAACTAGAAGGTTCCAACTTGGTCCTTTTCTCATCAGGAATATGAATGTAGACAAGACAACTGAAAATATGAAGATGTGATACTTGAGGCTTCTCACTTGTGAATGCCTTTTGTGGTGTCTTGTCCTTCAAAACTCTGTGAGGACACCTGATCAGAATACAGACAGCTGTAAGACATGCTTTTGCCCAGAGACACGTGTAGATCCAGATCATAAATCATGGATTTGATTGTTTCTATGATAGGTTTGTTCTTCCTCTCTACAACACCATTCTGCTGAGGATTGTAGGGAATTGTTAGTTCTTTCTTGATTCTTTCTTCCCTGCAAAAGGTTTCAAACTTCTTGGAGGTATACTCCCCTCCATTGTCAGAGCTTAAAACCTTAATCTTTTTACCTGTTTGATTTATCCTTAAACTCTTGAAACTTCCCGAAGGCCATCCTTAGTCTTCATGAAGTAAATCCAAGACTTCCTAGAAGAATCATCAATAAAAGAAACATAATAATTGTTACATGATAAGGAAGCTGAAGACATGAGTCCACATACATTTGAGTGGATTAGGTTAAGAATCTCCCTTGACCTATTCTCGTTGCTCAGAAAAGTAGCCTTCACATGCTTGCCAAGTGCACAACCCTTGCCCACTCCTTTCTTCTCAACCTTGAATTCTGACAATCCGTACACCATGTTCTTCGAGATTGGCAACATTCCATAGTGCAAGTGACCTACTCTCTTGTGCCAAAGTTCACACAAGTTGTGACTGTCATGCACTAGAGCTCTCACAAGATCCCCCTGCAATCTGTATAGACCACTCTCATGAATACCTCTGGCCAACACTCGACCAGGATTTGAGTATCTCTTTTAGATGAGGACTTGCTGATCGTCAAACTCAACCATATATCCTAGATCTGTCATCATTGAAACTGAAAGGAGATTTTTAGTTAAGCCAGGTACATACAAAACACTAGTAATCTCAAGGATATCACTTGATGGCATCTGGGATGAGATGGATCCCACTCTTGCAATTGGATACATGGCATCATCACCAAGTTCCACTTGCATGCTTTCCTTCTTCTCCTGAAGTTTGCTGAATGCCCTCTTGTTCGAGGTCATATGTTTGGAGGCTCCACTGCCCACATACCCGCTGACACCACACATGGTGTTAGATGATAGGCAGGAGACCATAGAGAAGTGTATCTCAAACTTGGATGAAATCTGATCCACTCTAGCTGATGCTTCTGCACTCCCTGCTTGTCCTTCCCCTTCCCCTTCCCCTTCTTCTCATAACATTGAGAAGCAAAGTGTCCAAACTTCTGAAACTTGTAGCGCTTGATGTGGCTCAAGTCCTGCTTTCCCTGGTTAGAGGAACCTGCATCCACTTTCTTTCCTTTTTGACCCTTCTTGGGTCCTCCTTTCTTGTTACCCTTCTTCATCTTGCTGATGAGGGCAAGATTCTGTTCCTCCTCCTCGATACTTGCAACAGTTTCCAAATGAAGTGATTCCATAGCCTTTCAAAAGTGTGAAGCTTTTTCTGGGCACCAACCCCATGACAAAAGGTTGCCAAGAAGAAGAGAACCATTTAATGTGATGGGTACTAGCTCTTCACTCTTGACCTCCTTTCCAACTGCTGCAAGCTGATCACGGAGTTCAGTGATCTTCATCAAGTAGAAAGCTACGGTATAATGTCCTGCTCATCCGTGCTCTAAGCATATTCACAAACAATGTCTTTCGATTGATGTTCTCACTCTAATAGAGAGTGACTAGAGCATCAAATATGTCCTTTGCCATGGTCTTCTCGGCGATGTGAGGGATCAAATGATCCTTCACAGAGTCAAGGACAACTTGCTTGACCTTGGCCATTTTCTTTTTATGATCTTCCAACAACATGGGATCAGTAGGTTCTACAACTAGTTTCTCAACAAAGTCCCAAAAATCTTGCTCCAATATCTTTCCCTGACACTTCCATGGGACGAAGTTAGAGGGACTTTCCAATATGTCTTCATATCTAAGACTGAATGTAGTCATATTGCTGCACTGGAATATTCTGCTAAACAAATCAGATCATCTACCTAACAAAAAACAACAACCTGATCACAGGTCCACCGTGCTTTTCTCAAGCACGGATCACGGGCATCTCACCCCTAAAACCTCTCGACAACTCCCTCTCGTAGGTTGTAGCTCTACTATTCATCCAAGGATTTACTAGAAGGTTTTAGCGAATGGCTTTGATACCATGAAGAAAATTTTTAACTAATGGTAAACAGATTCTGCACTGTGATACAATTCCTACAGGAAACTAAAAAACCAGCAAAACTAAGAACCTATCAAAAGAACTTTGTAATAAATGCTAGAATCTATAAACACATGCTGCAGAAAACAATGAATAGAGTTCAATAGATGACTGTCAAAATCTATCACCACTTTTATTAATTCTGAACATGAAAAATCTGCTACAAGAAAATACTCCTAAGTTGTTAGTTGCTAGACTCAAGACTCAATGAATAACTTGTACCTCTGCCCTCCTTATAGATCTAAAAATGACGTACCAGGGTTTACAAAATTAGGTTTGCATGTGACTCAAACTCAAAAATAGAATTTGCTTTCTTGTATGTCAAACTTAGAAATAAAATTTACTAAAAATAAAACCAAATTGAATTTTATTTTATTTTGACTCCTGGTCTATCTTTAACTAATGGCAAATGGCTTTAAGATTAGTTGGTGGTGGCATATGCTTTCTCTAAGGCTAGCTGGCAGGCGCATGCATGCATGCATATACCCTCTTCCTCTATAACTCGAGTGATATGCCTCTTTGTTGAGAATTGTGATGCGCCCTCACTAGCTTCTACAGGACACAATACAGTGCTGCTTAACAGGTGCCTAGATCTGCTACTGGAGAAGATTGTCTGAGGTACTTTTACTAACAACCTAAAGCAAAAAACCATGGTTGTAAAACCATACGAAGCCTCAAAACTGCTCTAGATACATCCTAGATGCTAAAGTGCCACATGGGGTACAAAATCCTAAGGCAACAAAAGTTCAAAAATCAAGGCATTAAAAACCTGTGCATCATAACTAAAACATTAACATTGAAAAAGATATCCAAAGATAAGATTACGTTGTAGCAGGTATCGGAGTTAAAGTTGGGTGGATCTTCCTTATCATTATGGTGCTGGGTTCCCTATCCCACATTATGTTTCTTTCTCGGTTGCATTAACTTCCCAACCACCATTCTCCTGTTGCTTCTCACACTTAGAAATCACCTATGGAATTACAGGGAACTTATCATTTAGAGGTTGAGCCAGGGCATTGTTAGGCGAACTATTGTGGTGTTAATGATGCTCCTATAGGTTTTGGCCAACATGAAGATGATGCAGCCCACCATTGCGCTAAGATTGTTGAGATCTAGTAGAAGGTGTTGGAGAATCAACAATGTGGAAATTTCGAGAATCGTTGCTTAATGGAAATTCAGTTATTTCACCTCAACCTTGAGGTTCCTTTGATCTATTTCTTGTGAACTTTCAGCTTTAGTGTTGAATTTGAAATATAAATTACAATAGCATATATTTATCTTATGTTCAACCGAATACACAAGGCAGCCCAAGAAAATAAACACCGAACAATTGTACTTCAAGGGAACTATGTTTCCAGCCGTTGGGGTACAATCCCCAACATATAATAGATATGAAAATTACTTAGTTACAGTAGATTTATTATAGCCATAAATCTGCCCACTTAGCTTCTATATGTTTGTCAAGTTCCTCAACAAAATCAGATAGCAGATTATGATAAATTAGCATACCAAACAACCCTAAAAGTTAAAACTACTCATTCATCATGGAAATATTAGACGAAAATCAAATTGACAAGTTGATGCAGACGAAATGTCCTTCAACAGACAGGGGTACTCCCCGATACGAGGTCCCAATTAGACTTCTCACCGTTTGGAATAGGAAACCCATCCGGATTCTGGCCCGACTGCCATTACTGGTAAGAGGGTGAGTGAATGGTTTATGGAAATGAGGAAACGCAGATGCAAACTATGCTAATGCTGAAAAATAAAACTATTCTATCCTATCCTAGCTAGGATCAGTAAAACTAACAAATGAACATATAATAATGTCAGCAATCCCTGTGCAAAACCTTTATCCAGATAACTGTTAAAGGACAAAGACTGTTAACATAAGCATAAATAAATGTATGATAGGAAAAGTCTTTTCTTAAACTCATTCATGTATATCTATTCATCATCTCAGAACAACGATAAAAGAGAAAAAAAACAAATACTGTAAAGTACATCCATTCATATAAGAAAAGTCTGTTTATGAAAAGAAAATCTTACAACACTTCATAATAGCCATACATTTACTGGAAATAGTTCACATCAGAATTGCTACAAGGAAACATGCATTTCTCGCTATCAAAATGGCCTTGAGGGGTTCCCACTATTATTTTCAGAAAAATAGTTCTCTCAAAAATTACAGAGTTGAAGAGCCCCTTCAAAATGGGTCCTCTTTGGTTTATATAGCTCAGTTGGGTAGCCTCTCGTGACTTCTTGAATTCCCAAGAAGCAGTTACAAAATTTTCATCTTCTACATTCCGTTTTTTTCTAAAAAAGGAAAAACATGACATACAAATTCAAATTTATTTTATTCTTCTCCTTTGTCTTTATTTGTGATGTATGCAACCCATTCCTCGTGATATCCGAAAATGGAAATAATCCCGTGATACAACAGGGATTGTAGGGCGACCTTGTGAGTTGCTGAATTTTGGGAGAGGGTTTTAATGTCCCTCTTCAGATTAGCCATGAAGGCTTGGATCATATTCCGAGTTCTGGCTGGCCTTATGAGATGATCATTCATCAAATCGCTGGTTACTCTGAGTGGGGTTCCAATAGCTATTTCCTTGGCTCGTATATTCTCTTCTAATTATGCGTGAATTTGCTCATCTGGTTTTGGCTATGGCCCAGGTCACCAATCTGAGGTAGATGACCTTTAATGGTCAGGATGATGGCTGCCTTATGGAGCTTATGACATATCTGGAGTGAAATTTTCAGCTCCTTTTCAAGCTTTTCCCTCACTTGTTGACAATTATCTAGTGCAATGTAGTTCAACTTACCCTCCCAATCAGTCATCTATGGTAGATCTTCTGGGGTGTTTGGATTGTCTGTTGCCCATTGTTTTATTTCATCTAGACCTGCTCTAATTCCAATGAATTCCCTTTTTTTGGCTTGAACTCTATCTAGCTGTGCCCTGATCTGTGCGGCTTTCTACTGGAAAATTTGTATTCCGACATACATATCTGTAGCCAGATTGTGAAACTCTGTCCTCACTGCTTCAACACATATCTTGAATTCTTAGACATTGCTCCGTTCACCTCTGTAGTGTCGCATTTCTTCTTCCAAGGACTTTATCTTCTCCTTGTACTCTTCGATTTCAAGCATCATGTTCCTCAGGTTCTATTTGGATGCTTGTGTGAAGGCCAAGCCAATTGAAGCAATCGACAAGGGATCATCTTTAATGTTTTCTACCACCACTGTCTTTGTCGTTGCCGATATTTTCTGTTGTATAATCTTTCCTGACTCCTTGTCAAACCTAAAGGAGTTCAGTTTGGCTACCTTTTGGGCGTTTGATGGACTATATGCGCCTAGTCCCAACTCTGCTAGTGGGAAATGTCCTTCAATCAGGGGTGCGTTTGAGGATGATCCAAGGATATCCATGTCCATGGGGTTGGAGCCCTGTTCTTCCTCTTGTCTTTTCTTCTCCTCTTCCTCTTTTGCTGCTGCCTCTGCTTTTGCCCATCTTTTCTTAGCTTTTGCTGCTACTGCTGATGTTGCTTCTCTTTCCCTTCTTACTTGTTCAACTTCTTCCTCTTCCTCTTCCTTCTTTTGTTTTGTTGATATTATGGTAGCTGCGGGAGGTATTAACTTCCATGTGTAACCCTGACAAGAATAGAATATTCCGGGAAGCAAGAAAAAAACCCTAAAGCATTGGACATAACCTTAGAAGACAAGTCGGCTAAAGGAAATATTTAATATTGAGTGTTTAGCCTCCAGAATGAGAAGTCGGCCCAGACAACTAAGGAGAAACAGTATAAATACAGGACGCCAGATCTCATTTGGTACACACAGCTCGCAATTGCAGAAATGTAAGAGTGCACACTGCAGAAACTGAGTAAGTGCGCAAGTCTGGAGAGTAGCTGCAGCTGCAGCTACTGCAACCTGTATTCTCGGTTTAGGCTTGGACTTTCAATTGGTTATGGTTTGGACTTTCTGCCTTGTGTGCTAGCTCTAGAGAGAGGTACACTACATTGATTGGCTATTGGGCCTAGGGTTTGCTTCCGGAATCATTCTCTGTCAAGGTTAAGGTCCTCGGTGGTGGCTTCGCCCTATGGTTGGGTGACAATATTGCTATATTGTCTATGGTTAAACGAGCACATCCATTATTTCTAACAGGTTATGGGCCCACACTATCTTCGGACAGTCTAACCGCTGGAAGATGGATTGGGAGGATTTGCTCAGTTACAGTTGCAGTTGCAGTGAGTTTTTGCTGTAGCAATGAAACCCTAACCCTCTTGTTGAGGCACCTTAAGTGAAGAGATTGACCTAATTTATGGATAGCCTAGTGCGTCCTAACCCAACGCACCTTCTGGTACTCTCAGCAAGCCAAGACGCCAAGTTTGAGTTTTTTTGGTCAAAATCAAAGGTTGACCAAGTCAAAGTCAAAGGTTGACAAAGTCAAAACAGTCATGACTTACTCTATGAAGTCAGAAAAACAAGTTAGTAGGGGCTTCTAACTTCAGAGCATAGAAGACAAGGATTGACCTAATTCTTGCCAAGAATAAAGTGTTGGATATCGTGAAAGGAAAGATCGTGGAACCACAGTTTGAAGAAGGAAAAGAGAAGGAACCTCAGAATGTTGCAGTTATGGAGAAGTTCAAAGACAATGACATCAATGCCATGAGTATCATAGTGGACTTTGTAAAAGACCACTTGATACCCTACATCTCCCATCTTGACTCATCTAAGAAGATGTACGATGCCCTAACTAACCTCTTCTCAGTCAGAAACATTGGACAAGTAATGAGTCTGAAGAATGAGCTCCGTGACATGAAAATGAATGATGATGACAGCATAACATCATACCTTATGAGAATCTCTCAGTTAAGAGGTCAACTACAAGCTATTGAAGAAATCATTTCAGAGAAGGAACTGGTAAATATAGTACTCAATGGTCTTCCCAAGACATGGGATGCATTTGCCGCAAGCATGAACACAAGAAAGGAT
>JZKD02S0564241.1:27908-38122 GCA_000966675.3 Picea glauca
ATCAGAGTGTATGCATTTTTTGGTTATAAATAGTGTTTTTTCAAGGTGGGAATAGAATTTTATCTTTTAAAGCTCACTTTGGAATGTGAATTTAATATGAGAACATCTTTTTTTTATTATTATTATTTAATATTATTGGTGGTTATGTTTTGTGATCGGGTTTATGGTCATTTTAGTTACGTAATGTTTATAATAATTTTAAAATTTTGTTATTATAATGGTTCATTTTATATTAATATTTTATTTTTATTTTTTTAATGTTATATTAATATTTTATTTTATTTTTTTAATTTTATATTAATATTTTATTTTATTTTTTTAATTTGTAATCTTACACATAATAATTGAAAATTGGAGATGGTTTATAAGGCTTTGTGTGTTGGAAGCTTTGTGAATTTGGAGGTTGGTTTTTTTTTAAACTAAATTGAATGTTTTTTTCATATTCCATCGTTCATTTTTTACTTTTGATTATTATCTATTTAATTTTAGTAATAAACTTTCTTAATGTATAAGTCATTTTTAATGGGGTGCAACATTTTTACTATCTTTTATTTTATTATTAATATTGTTCACTTTTTTAATTTCATTTTTTTGGGAGTTTTTTTGGCTTGTGTTTTTATTTATATGATTAATTTAAGTGGTTGTTATCCATGTAATGTCTATGATAATTATAAATCTATTGATATCATGTTTTTTTTGACTTGTGATTGTTATCTATATGATATTCATGATAATTGCAAACTTAATAATTACAAGGTTTATTAATACAATGTCATATCTCAATGTTGAATTTGTTTCTCATTAATATTCTCTTAATTAGTCCTTGCATAGGGCAAAGATTCCTTTTTCATTTTTTTCTATTATCTTATATCAAGACATTAGATATTTGTAAGGATAGGTCAAGTTTAAATGAAATATTTTATTAAATTTTGTTGGGTTCTTATTGGATTAAAAGATTTGATTATAGTATTTCTATGGTTAACAAATGAAGAAAAAATATGAAAAAAAAACATTGTATCTTGGGATTTGTATAAACCACCATACTATTTTCCATGGAGTGGTTGCATAACCTATCAAGTCTTCCTTGTTGTGTTAACCCTTTCTAATAGGTAATCATTTCATTGTCATTTGTCGATAAGTAAGAAGCTTAGTACTACCTATGATGATGATGATGATGATGATGATGATGTTAATTAACATTATTGTTTCCCTTATCATGTCACCTTTACCTTGAAACACATTTATCAATGGAGGATGGACAACTCTCTCTCACAATTTGTTAACCCCATATTGAAGGTAAGAGATTACATGCACTTATTGCTATTTATTTTTTTCCATAGGTTGCAATCAACATCCTTATTGGATTATTGGGGAAAGCTTCTTAGGGAAACAAATCAAAGTTCAATGGTGGTGTTAATGGAGAATTTTTTCCACAAAACCACCATACCTCGTTTATAACTAGTGCTCATAATTTATGGTGGGATAGAGAGATAAAGCACCAATAGTGTTAATGGAGGAGGTACCAATTGGAACCACCATACTTTTGGCATAACAAGGTTCGCTTGTTTTTGGAGCTCTAGCAATTGTGGACAAATAGGTCATGTTTATCCCTCCATTAAACCATGCAGCTTATTATTTCCTACCTTTCTATTCATGGGTGTGTTGATGACCATTTTGGTCATCAACAATACTTGGTTGACAAAGCATTGCCAAGCTTCCCTCTCAACCCACATCGTTTGCACAAGGTTTTCGTGCACAATCGTTGAACCACTACTACACATTTCAAAGAAGATGTCTTCAGATATTTCGCCATTTAAGGATATTTTATAAGTTATTATGAGTATTTGTTAATGGCTAACAATGATGGTCGTTGGTCAGTTTTGAAGTTGCACGGGTAACAGGTTCATATCAGATTAACATATGTCCATTAAAATCTTTCGACAAGGTTGATATGGTACTTGGAAAAATCGTTGTGGCTCTTGAACTATCACAAATATGGCTCTCTTGTTCACTTCTCACATACTTTTTTGCATTCGTAATTAGTTCATTGGCTCCAATATTTTGAACCCTTTTATCGCCTTTGTTGTCATATATATCACCTTACCTACATAGCTTTTACCTTACAAATTCTTTAAAAAATTCCAACTAAGGTCATGCCATATCATACCCAACATATTAATTTTTACATGTCTCACTTTTCCCAAGATATTTCTCATAATTCACTTTTCAATGTTTTAATTATGACATTAAGTTATACAACATTTCTTTAAAAAAAATAGTTATGATTTTGGTTTAAGCCCCATGCCATATCAAAAGCTTCTAGATTAGGTTTTTGACTTATCGGATGAGACTAGATTAGGTTTTTGGTTTGCTTTGCATTTATTTAGTTTATTTTCTCACTTTTTGTTCACTTCGGTTTTAAGCTCTTTTATTTTCCTTTTTCGCTTTTGATTTGATAGTCGGACTTGATGGAGCAATGGTTAGTTATTATAAAAATGGTTATCTATATATTATGATTAACTGATTGAACAATTCTTTTGGTGGACAACAAACTTACAGGTGAACCAAGATGTATTATTTTTGTGTGTCGGAGTTCTTTGCTTTGTCTACAAGGTGCACTAAGCAGAAGTACTTACTTAAAATAGTCATCAGTCGTTCCCAAATCTTTTTTTCTTTCCCTTTCTCCATCCCCGCCATCTTGAGATATCTCTTGCATACACGTTATGGATGCTCAATGTTACATTTGGGTTTTTCCCTTAACACACATCCATGACATGTCATTTAGCTTTCTATTCATTTTGTCAAAGGTTTTAAGAGTTTTCTTGTTGTTGTCTTTTATACATAGGACCAAACCTCCTCATTACTTCATTTTCCAGGCATTATTCCACAAAGTCTCATACCATATGCCATTTAAATTTACATTTTTCTTCCCCTATTGTATAATAGACGATGACTACCTTTAGTCATTCTGATTTTTCGTCCCCGTACATTTCAATAAAATTGTTCCATAATACCAGAGTTTCTCACGCGTGCATGTTGTTGTAAGCGACATGCATCTATTGGTTGGCAGATGTTGGCTGACAAAGCATTGCCAAGCTTCCCTCTCAATCCACATCGCTTGCCCAAGGTTTTCACACACGATTGTTGAACTACTACTACACATTTCAAGAAGATATCTTCGTATATTTCACCATTTGAGGATATTTTATAAATTATGATGAGTATTTGCTAATGACTAACAACTATGGTCATTGGTCATTTTTGAAGTTACACAGATAACAAGTTCATATTACAAGCTTTCGACAAGGTTAATATAGTACCTGACAAAAACATTGTGGCTCTTGAACTATCACAAATATAACTCTATATCATAAATACAACTCTTTTGTTCACTTCTCACATACTATTTTGCATTCTTAACATATATTTTGAACGCTTTTATCACCTTTGTTATATATATATATATATATATATATATCTTACCTACATAGCTTTTATCTTACAAATTCTTTAAAAAAAAAGCCACTTAAAAACATAACATATCGAACCCAACATATTACTTATTACTTTTTACATACAAATACTTTTTTTTTCCACGAAAAATTTCATAAATTATATTAGAAGTATAATTTTGTTTTTTGCTCGAGAGGTTACACAATAAGATAAACAAAATCTAGAGGAAAATTATAAGTACAATCTATGATGGTCATTACATAAAAAAAAAAAGTAGTTATGTCTGCCAAAATAGTAATTGTAGTGAAGAGCAGAAATGTGTTGTGGAAAAGGTCATTACTAATAATAATTTTGAGTTGTGTTTTGCTAGGAGGATGGACTTAGAGACTCATCATATAGCTGTTGGATGTTTTAAAATAATTTTAGAACATGTGTGGGGTCCTCGTGCCCGTCCACCCACAGATTGTAGGTAATGATTTTAGCTTTCTTTTTGAGTGCAGCAATCGGCTTCTTTGTTGTTTCCTCGATAAGTATATTTGAAGTTTAGCTTGATGAATGATGATTGAAGTTGCTTGATCCTTTCCTTCCAGTCGAAGAGGGTGGTCCACACAAATACTTAGACATTGTTCCACATATTGCTCACAATACGAAATGGACAACTGAAATATTTTGTTTAGCGTTTTAAAAAGAAAAACGTACTCACAACATACTTAAAGAGAGTGATTGCTTACAAATATTGTGAGATTCAAGATGTGCGAGGTGATCCTATTGCAAAAGCATATGCGTCATTAGGTTTGGGCCAGGGAGACAGATAAAGCAACATATAAATAAGTCAGTGATATGTGGACTAAATTTAATATAGATTTATGTTTACTTCAATTCTATGAAGTGTTTATAGGGATCAAATATGTTGAGGTACAAACTTTGTATTATTTAACAAAAAATTAGACGAGACATATAAAATTTTCATTTATTTAATTTTTTATTATTATTTAAGAATGAAATATATAAGCTCAATCTTGAATTTAGACACTAAATAGCACATCAACTTAATATAAAAAAATATAAACTCAATCTTTATTATTATTATTTAAGAGTGAAATATATAAACTCAATCTTGAATTTAGACACTAAATAGCAACAGACTTTCTGAAGAAAATAAAAAAATAAAAATAAAAAATAAAAAATAAAAATACATCAATAAAAGTATCCAGATTTCTAAGATGTAAAAAATGTTTCATTTTTTTTTTTATGATGATCAAACCCAGCATGTATCAGAGCATGATCTAGTTTGCACGTCAGAAACATATTCTGGAGTGAAAGATTCTCAAACACCGTGTGGTTTACTTCTTCATTGATCTTCGAGATATGAAGGCGAGCTCATGCATTGTAAGGCCGAGTCGATCGAGTGTATGTAATTATTTGTGATATAATTGCTGACAACCTTTGTCCGAATGAGTTCTGCTATGCTAAATAATTGTGTCAAGACCAACACCAAACCACTGTCAAAGCCTCAGGTCGAGATGATTCTTTTACAGCTTTGGAGCGATGCATCTGATAGCGGAATTATCATTTCTTCTTCGTGTCGTTGCACTCTTTTGTACATTTACATTTTTTTGCCATGTCACCATTATATATCCAGTTCTTAATGGATGATGGCAAACATACAATTTGGCAAGCAATGAAACACGCTCCGGCATCTATTATTCTCATGATAACTATTTGTTGGGCAGACGATTCACTGGGCTATAATTGGAATACATAACGGAGTCCATGTGTTCTCAGTTTCTCTGGGAGGTTCGTCTCCTCTTTTCGGATTATTTTCACGATGAAATTAGATAATTCCATGCACTACATAAAGGAAAGGTTGTCGCTGGAAATAATGGTTTCAAACGTGGCACCATGGACCATAACTCTGAGAGGAAGTGAGCTTATTTGCAGATGGAGAGTGAGCCCTAGCAGCACCCGCTTGGCGAAAACGATTCGACAATATAAGTGTTGTTCCTTTCCAACCCCTCATGACAGTGGAAGGATAACCTGGTTTAGTTGCATTATTCCTCTGAGAGCGGTTACAAAGAGGAAATTTTGCTTGACTCGGGTAAGATTGCAGAGCAACCTATTTATATTCTCATCTTTATGGAAGTCGTAGGTTACAGATTTGAAGTGAACTGCTGTTTTACTGGATATATATATATATATATAAAGAAAAAAAACTGTGTTGCCCACGTAGACAAATGGTTAGACGATTTATCTCTCAGGTTCAACTCGAAGTCTGGCTTATCGGCACATGATCGCTACCCTCACGAATACATTGCAGAGTGAAGATTTGAAGTTACATGTATCATATTTTGGTTTCGTGAAACTCACTGGCACTTTGGTTAATTAGCACGAGAGTTGCAAAGTAGAGGAGCTTGCTATATTTAAAGTTTCTGGAATATATGAAGGAAGGACGTTTTCTAAATGTTCTAAGAAATGTTTTGTTTTGTTTTTTGTTTTTTTTAAATTAGCTCACATAAATGAAATCTCTATTTTTTGTTTTTAAAATTTATTTCCAAATGTAGAAATAGATTCAATGTAATAAAAAATCATTTGGACATTCAGATTATATAGAAATAATCACTCAAATCTGCGGATCTAACAATTTCTAGCAGAAATTCTGGTTTATTGACACATGATCACTACCCTTACAAATACATCGTTGAGTGAAGATTTGAAGTTACATGTATTATATTTTGGTTTTGTAAAACTCAATGACACTTTGGTTACTTAGCACCATAGTTGCAAATTAGACGTGTTGGCTACATTTGAAAGTAGTAGTAAGAATGATCATGTAGCCATAGTTTACGCTTATAATATATAAAGTTGTTGTTTTCAAATTTCTATGGTGAGGGGTTTCGAAGGTATTTTCCAGATAATCCACAATTGGTGTCATTTTTGTCATCGACGTTTCAAATCTGAATCGGGATTCATCATCGAGACTAATCGTCAAATGAAAGCTTGTTGATCTTAGTCAATTAATACTTGAGATGCAGGACAATTTTTAGATTATTGTCTCTGCATCTTTTAAGAAAGTCGAGATCAACAACTCGTTTAATGATTTTAATCCGTAGATTTTCCATTAAACAGAAATTGTTCCAGGTTTCCCTTCCGTAGGGAAGATATTGTTGTTTTCAAATTTCTGTGATGAGGGGTTTCAAAGTTATTTTCCGGATAATCCACAGTTGGTGTCATTTTGGTCATCGACGTTTCGAATCCGAATCGAGATTCATCATCAGGACTAATCGTCAAATGAAAGCTTGTTGATCTGAGTCAATTTTTAGATTATTGTCTCTGCATCTTTTAAGAAAGTCGAGATCAACAGCTCGTCTAATGATTTTAATCCGTAGATTTTCCATTAAACGGAAATTGTTCTAGGTTTCCCTTTCATACAGGGAAGATATTGTTGTTTTCAAATTTCTATGGTGAGGGGTTTCGAAGGTATTTTCCAGACAATCCATAGTTGGTGTCATTTTTGTCATCGACGTTTCGAATCCGAATTGAGATTCATCATCATGACTAATCGTCAAATGAAAGTTTGTTGGTCTTAGTCAATTAATACTTGAGATGCAAGACAATTTTTAGATTATTGTCTCTGCATCTTTTAAGAAAGTCGAGATCAACAACTCGTTTAATTATTTTAATCCGTAGATTTTCCATTAAACGGAAATTGTTCCAGGTTTCCCTTCCGTACAGGGAAGATATTGTTGTTTTCAAATTTCTGTGGTGAGGGGTTTCGAAGGTATTTTCTGGATAGTCCACAGTTGGTGTCATTTTTGTCATCAACGTTTCGAATCCGAATCGAGATTCATCATCAAGACTAATCGTCAAATGAAAGCTTGTTGATCTTTGTCAATTAATACTTGAGATGCAGGACAATTTTTAGATTATTGTCTCTGCATCTTTTAAGAAAGTCGAGATCAACATCTCATCTAATGATTTTAATCCGTAGATTTTCCATTAAATGGAAATTGTTCCAGGTTTCCTTTCCGTACAAGGAAGATATTGTTGTTTTCAAATTTTTGTGGTGAGGGGTTTCGAAGGTATTTTCCGGATAATCCACAGTTGGTGTCATATTTGTCATCGACGTTTCGAATTCGAATCGGGATTCATCATCAAGACTAATCGTCAAATGAAAGCTTGTTGATCTTAGTCAATTAATACTTGAGATGCATGACAATTTTTAGATTATTGTTTCTGCATCTTTTAAGAAAGTCGAGATGAGCAGTTCGTCTAATTATTTTAATCTGTAGATTTTCCATTAAACGAAAATTGTTCCAAGTTTCCCTTCCATACAGGGAAGATATTGTTGTTTTCAAATTTATGTGGTGAGGGGTTTCGAAGGTATTTTCCGGATAATCCACAATTGGTGTCATTTTTTTCATCGACGTTTCGAATCCGAATCGGGATTCATCATCAGGACTAATCGTCAAATGAAATCTTACTGATCTTAGTCAATTAATACTTGAGATGCGAGACAATTTTTAGATTATTGTCTCTGCATCTTTTAAGAAAGTCAAGATCAACAACTCATCTGATGATTTTAATCTGTAGATTTTCCATTAAACGGAAATTGTTCTAGGTTTCCCTTCCATACAAGGAACATATTGTTGTTTTCAAATTTTTGTGGTGAGGGGTTTCGAAGGTATTTTCCGGATAATCCACAGTTGGTGTCAGTTTTTTCATCGACGATTCGAATCTAAATGGGGATTCATCATCAAGACTAATCGTCAAACGAAAGCTTGATGATCTTAGTCAATTAATACTTGAGATGCATGACAATTTTTAGATTATTGTCTCAACGTTCATCAACGACATGTTAAGTGGTTGGGCTTGTGTGTCTGTGTGTGTGTGTGTGTGTGTAATGGAAAAGTCCCAGATGAGGGCTTCAATCAGTTAATCTAAAATGATCTAAACTACCAGAACTGCCCAGCAAATACTATAAACCAATCAACCATTGAAAAAAGGAAGGAGAAAAAGATTGTTTAGAGGAGGTATGCAATGAGTCTTGTGAGGTTTTATTCTTTCATTTTATCATTCACCCTCCATTATTTTCAACACGGATTTGATGAAGTTGTTGGTAGCAGGGATGTCTTGCAAAGTAGCAGAAGAGATGAAGCGAGGATGAGGTTTTGTTGGTGCTCATGATGTGAATAGTTTACTTATCAAGTTTGTTGTGTTTTACATCTGTACTAATCAGTTCTTGACATGCAAATTTTCACCTTGTGCCATCACTACCATTGATCTATTCCACGTCTGGCTAGCTTTCTTCTTTTTCTTTCATTCTTAGTTGTTTTATTGTAATGAAATTGATACCATCTAAAATAGCTAAAGACTAAAACTCTCATCTACGTCTACTACTTAAGGGCTTAAAAGCTTAATAAAATTTGTGAGAATGTATGGAGTTATCTACTAAAGATCAAACTTCTTTAGCTCTTAATATACATGTTCCATTGTTTTTATTTTTTATCTCTTTTTTGATATGATATTTAAAAATACAAAATATTTTTTAATTTCTTGTTTATCCATATCTTTATGGTAGTTTCACGTACATATGATATTTTATTATTTATTTAGTTTTTTACTTTTGTTAAGTACACCATTTAAAAGAAAACTCATCCATTTATTTCACTTTATTTAATACTTTTAGTTTTTTGGGACATACTAACTACTTAGTTTTAAGTTGGTTTAGTTTTCTTTAAAAGTTTTGTATTTGTATTCATGCTCATCTTTATTTTATTCATTTTAGCTTAAGTATTTCACTTTGTGTTTTTTTTGTTATTAATTTTTTTTTACTTAGAAGTATAAATATTTAAAAAATTAAAAAATATATAAAAATTTAATGAATGCAAAAATCATGTAATAAATACTTCATTCTTTTAACTTTAGGGTTTTTTTCTAACTTATAATTTAGTTAGTTTTAATTATTTTTTTAAGTTTTTCATTTACATTGTTTACTCAAATTTCGTTTAAATACAAAACAATATAACTTGCAAAATATATTAAAAATTAAATATTGCAAAATGATAAATACAAGATTCATGCTTAGACTTCTACGTGGTCTAATGTGCTTATGTCTAGGCTATAAAATATGGTGACCATTCCCGCCTCTTCTTGGTTTAATCAACCAAGAGGTTCAAAATGTTGGTGTTGGGAACTCCCTAGTTTTTTGGCATCAACAGGGGAGGAATGTTGAAATCGTTGATCTTCTGCCTCTAGTAGCCTTGCAAACCTTACTAACAGAAAGCTTTTTAACGATTTCATTTAATCAACATTTTTTTATGATTCATGTCTCTTGTTAAATTTATGTGTAATTTTAATATGACTATATTCAACATGTTCTATGATAATTTGGGTTAGGTATTCATTATTTTCTTATACATCAATAATTTCATTGTCTACTTTTTACCTGGATTGTAAATTATAATCCTCAATCTCTCGCTACCCAAGTCTTGGCTTAACTCTCTTTAAAATCTTGTTTTTTTCTTACTAGAGATTTTTTTATGCATTTCTTTTGTGATTTTAGGGCTTCTAAATGCATTTGTAGACAAACATTCATTGCTATAAGGAACTTTTGGAATGTCTTGGAGGCACAATGCCTAGGTTCTTGGTCCACACTGTCACCTTGACTAGAACCTCTTCCTTCTAGGCTTACTCCTAGAGAAGCCAAGGGGGGTTGTCCCTAGTTACTAGATTGGTTTTAGAGTTAAAGTTTCTAGGAGTTA
>JZKD02S0564241.1:80655-100661 GCA_000966675.3 Picea glauca
CTTCCCGTGAGGGATTTCACCATAAGGGGACCGCTTTGGAGTTCATCCATATTTACTTCTTATCAACCATGAAAAAAAAATAATGAGTCATATTTACATCAAACAATATTGGGTCTATTACCCAAGTTTTTGTGCTACATGGCTTTCTTCAAGGGTTGACATCAATGAAAACCAACTTTAATCAACATAGATAACTCCTGTGTGAGTTGCAATGCAACAACAAGTGTTTGTTGTTGTTTTACTTGGTAGTTTTCCTAGTAGTGAGTTCCCTTGAGTTTCCCAATAGAAAGATTTATAGTTACCTATTCCAGAGAGACCCTGATAAATGAATGGGAGGCTCGAGGGACTAGAATCAGTGAAGGGGTACATTCTTTGTGTAGGGTATGTCAAGAGGAAGAGATCTAGTGAAAAATTAGGATAGATGTAGGAGAATGCCAGTGGGTTGTGGAATTTCTAAGTTGTGAGTGGATAGTGAGAGACCACCCTATTTTGTGTATTGCTATCCCTAGCTTAGGGGTGACTTGTTATTGAGATTTGGAAACAAAATCCTATGGTTGGGTGGAACTTCCATCCCAAGTAGCTGGTTGCACAACGATTTTAAAAGATACGTGTTTTATCTATTACATGTGTTAAATTTATGAGTTAAATTGTTATGCATCCACACTGTGTTTGAAAGGCTTTATATGTTGTTGTGTTGAGTTATTTAAGTTGCATTCATGTATTTTTTAGCATGCCGTAGATGCATTTAGTCAATGGTAACAAACAATAGTTAAATATGGTTTTAATTCATAGATGGTAAGCTACAAGAAATTAGTTAGCTTTAAATTTTTTGATTTCTGAGTATTTCCGCTTGCAATGGACCTCAACTAGGCTGGCAATGTTATAGTCTATTTGGTTGAAAATGAGAGAAATATATACTATTGTAATATATATTTAAAATTCAACCCTAAGACTGAAGATTCACAAGAAATAGATCCAAGGAACCTAAAATTTGAGGTGAAATTTCTGAATTTTCATTAAGCAATGATTCTCAAAATTTCCACATTTTTTATTCTCCAACACCTTCTACTAGATCTCAACAATATTAGCACAATGACGGGTGACATCATCTTCATGTTGGATAACCTCTATAAGAGAATCATTAACACCACAATAGTTCACCTAACAATGCCCTGGCTCAACCTATAAATGATAAGTGCCTTGTAATTCCATAGGTGATTTGTAAGTGTGAGAAGCAACAAGAGAATGGTGGTTGGGAAGTTAATGCAACACCATAATGATAAGGAAGACCCACCCAAATTTAACTCTAATACATGCTACAACACAATCTTATCTTTGGATATATTTTTCAATGTTAATGTTTTAGTTATGACACAGGTTTTTAATGCCTTGATTTTTGGACTTTTGTTGTCTTAGGATTTTGTGCCCCAAGTGGCACTTTAGCACCTAGGATGTATCTAGCACAGTGTTACGGCTTCATATGGTTTTACAATCATGTAATTTTACTTTTGGTTGTTAGTAAAATTACCTTGAACAATATTCTCCATTAGCAGATCTAGGCACCTGTTAAGCAACACTGTATTGTGTCCTGTAGAGATAGTGAGGGCACATCACAATTCTCAACAAAGAGGCACATCACTCTTGAGTTATAGAGGAAGAGGTCATATCCATGCATACATGTTCCTACCAAATAGCCTTAGATAAGGCATATGCCACACCACCAACTAATCTTAAATCCATGTGCCATTAGTTAAATCTAGGAGTCAAAATAAAATAAAATTCAATTTGGTTTTGTTTTTAGTAAATTTTATTTCTAAGTTTAACTTACAATAAATCAAATTCCATTTTTGAGTTTGAGTCACATGCAAACCTAATTTTGTAAACCTCGATACGCCATTTTTAGATCTATAAGAGAGAGGGAGGATGTACAAGTTACTCATTGAGTATTGAGTCTAGCAACTAACAACTTGAGAGTATTTTCTTGTAGCATATTTTTCATGTTCGGAATTAATAAAAGCAGTGATAGGTTTTGACAATCATCTATTGAAATATCTTCATTATTTTATGCAACATGTGTTTATAGATTCTAGCATTTATTACAAAGTTGTTTGGATGAGTTCTTTGTCTTGTTGGTTTTTTAGTTTCATGTAGGAATTGTATCATAGTGCATAATTTGTTTACCATGAGTTAAAAAATTTCTTCATGGTATCAAAGTGGTTCACTAAAACCATATAGGAATCCTTGAATGATAGTAGAGCTACAACCTATCAGAGGGATTTGTCGAGAGGTATTAGGGGTGAGATGCCTGTGATCCATGCAACCTGAGAATAACATAGTGGACCTGTGACCAGGTTGTTATTTTTTGTTAGGTAGATGATATGTTTTGTTTAGAAGAATATTTCAATGCAACAATATGACTACATTTAGTCTTAGATATGAAGACATATTGGAAAGTCCCTCTAACTTCGTCTCGTGGAAGTGTTAGGTAAAGATGTTGTTGGGGGAGCAAGATTTTTGGGACTTTGTTGAGAAACTAGTTGTAGAACCTATTGATCTTGTGTTGTTGGCAGACCATAAAAAGAAAATGGCCAAGGTCAAGTGAGTCATCCTTGACTCTGTGAAGTATCATTTGATCTCTCACATTGCCAAGAAGACCACGAAAAATGACATATTTGATGCTCTATTCACTCTCTATTAGAGAGAGAACATCAATTGAAAGATGTTGGTGAATATGCTTAGAGCCACATGGATGAGCATGACAGACACTGTAGATGCCTACTTGATGAAGATCATTGAACTCTGTGACCAACTTGCAATAGTTGGAGAGGAGGTCGATAGTGAAGAGCTATTACCCATCACATTAAATGGTTCTCTTCTTCTTGGAAACCTTTTGTCATGGGATTTATGCCCGAAAAAAAATTCCCAGTTTTGAAAGTCTATGGAATGACTTCATCCACAAGGATACAATATTGGAGATTGTTGCATGTATGGAGGAGGAGGAGAAAAATATTTCCCTCATCAACAAGATGAAGAAGGGTAACAAGAAAGGAGGACCCAAGAAGGGTCAAAAAGTGAAGAAAGAGGATGCATGTTCCTCTAACTAGGGAAAGAAGGATTTGAGCTAGATCAAGCGTGTTACCCCCCCAAGCTAGGGGTAACTAAGGAGATGATGTCTCGAGGTCCACAGGTTGAGGACATGGAGTGTTGAGTGCCATATGAGTAGACATAGTCTCTCCTCTCACCACACATCACCATCGATCGACAACAACAACGTCCACCACACTAGCTTGGCCCATAGAGGATAGTAAGCCTTGCTTCATGAGGTAACAAGTCCGGTCTTGTGGTAAGTGCCATTTTAATAATTGAAGCATTTGAGCATGTTGTAAAGTGTTCTTTATTTATTATGAAAACTTTTGCTTATAAATTATACCTTTTTGCCTCATTTCACCTTGGTGGTTGAAATGGATTCCCAGTAAGTGGGTCACCCTCAGAAAAATGTTTGCTACTAGGGGGTCTCCTTGAAGGGTCATCGTACCATTCCCACACATACTTATCACCTTCCACACCTCTTCCCTTTTGTTTCCTCATCTTTTGGGTTTTCATGCTTATTGACCCCAAGAAGGGCTTGTAACTCATTTCATGGGAAGAAGGGGCTAAAAGCCCATAGGTGTTGTAGCTGGAAAAAGATAGAAGCCATAAATTGTCCTATAGATGCTCGCCCTAAGGTCTTGAGAGCAATGAAACGTTTCTCCATAAAACAAATCAAGGAACTTTAAAAAAGGAAAACACATAATTGATAAATGTCTCGCTTGTTGAGGGAATGCATTTGCAATGTATTTTACTTTCCTTGCACATGGCATTCAATGTGTTCCTAGCTCTAAGTGGAATTACGGTGCTTCATACTTTCCATTGCACATAACACTCAATGTTTTGGACCATAATAAATTGATGGAAATAAAGGGTATTGACACTCGAAACCGAAATGGGTTGCAACAAATCAATCCTGAGGCAACCTCGAACCACTTTGGATTGGGAGCTGCCCCTTCCAACCCGAGAGGGATATCTTGAACAATGTCACAATAGGAATTTAAGTAGCATGAAAAAGGTGGGCAGATTTATGGGTAAGTGATGGTCTTGGATTTTTGGAGTTTGGGTGTTAAACCAGGGAAATGGTCCATTGGGCATGGAGTCAAATGAAAACCGAAGAAAAGAGACAATAGCAGAGGTAAAATAACTTGTGGAAAGTGAGGCAAAGTAAGTCTATCTTTCAGCGCTTTGATAAATCATGATGTGGTAGCGGAAAGAAAAAGGAAAGGCCGATGTAGCAAAGGATATATGCACAATTCTGAAAATGCAGATTGGTCTTACACAGCTGATAGCTGGTGCAGAGGAAAGGCAATAAACAATCACAGAAAACCCAAATCCTTTCGTTATAGTAGTGGTGGTACTAAAGTATAACGAAGCACATCGGTTAGAAGAAAAGAAAATGTAATGCAGTCGTGATGGATTAAGGAAGACATAAAGCTATGGCAAAGACAATATCAACTGCGAGTAAAGAACACATAAATGCATTCCAAACAGATTTAACACAGCTGAAAGAAAAGGAAAACATGCTGAAAGAAATCAACCGTGATGAATCTCACAGTCTCAAGCAAAAATCGTCTTTATTACTCCAATCTGGTTTACAAGAAACTCAGTCATTACAATGAAACTCTCTTGACAAAGGTTTTTCTCCCAGTCTGCGCTCATGCGCCCCCCTTGCTTTTCTGTTACCTCACTCCAGTCTTTTAAAATAAAATAAAACTCTTTGTGTTCCAAGAACCTGAAACGGTTCGTCTTCATGACATTCTGCAACTGCCAGGCACATCTACCATCTCCTGGAACTGTTACTAGTCATTTGACCACTCGTCATTCCTTCTTTGGCACTTGGAAGTTGCGTTTTTTCTTTTCAATATCGGAATCCACCAACTTTCTGTTAACAATCTAGCAAGGTGCCTTCACTGCAATAATATAATCTGGTCAAGTTTATTGAAATGGTGATTGTATTTCCTCGAGGGTTCTCCCTTTAGTTTCAGGCACCCATAGTGCAACAAATATTATGAATTTTGCTTCTTCTGCAGCAATCCATCAACAATGACCACCTGAGCCTACTCTCAGGCTGATTTGAAGAGCCATTACAGGCTGATTTGAAGACACACCTTAATGTATCTGTAACTATATAGATTTTTTTTACAGGGAACACTTGGCGAAATACTCCTGGGCACTGCCCCATAGAGATGATACCGGGTGTAAATTTGACACCTATCCAGCGGAAACATGAGGGAGGCACAGAACAGAGACAACCAACGAAGAATTGACCTCAAACCTCCTTCATAAAGTTTAAACCACTAAGCCATTTTCACTAACCCGTGGTCGGATGAGCTACCAACTATATAAATCTATAAACAGTGCTCAAACACTACACAAACTGGATTCGCTACTCCAGTGAGGTCGGAGAAAAAGCTATATGGCTTCTGAAGGTTTGAAGATCTGTCATTCGTCCTCGATGCCTTATTTCAATGTTAAACACCATCACATCACAGAACAAGCACATTAATTGTGCTTCCTTTGTAGCAACACGTCCATTGTCGCCTTCTTCCTGTGCTCACTGGATCGAAGATCAACCACCCCTTTGCTATTATTGTTGTTCCTATTCTTCCTTTCTGAATGGTGGCCGGACATTGGGAGGAGATACCACCATGCGGATGTAAAGAAGATTGCACAGAGCTGGCTGCAGAAGGCCAGACATAACAACGTGATGATCATAGCATTTGCACCCGCACTGACATCGTAAGACATGGCTGACATGGGTATGTTCGAGCCAGAAAACAACCTAATCTTTTCATGGCTCATTACTAAAGGAAAGAATATAATCCAAGAGAGAAAGCAAGAAGCTTTGATGAGAAAGACCACGAATTTTTTGCAGTAAAATGCCCATGGACAATAATACAGCATGTAGCCGAACTGCTATTATGATTAAATCCACAATATTACTTTGTAGGAGAGCTACGATTTCTTTTCTCCCGAGACAACGGGCCCTTTAGATGTCCATATTTCAACTTAATGATACTCCTTGTCCAAAAGTCTTCCACTTGAAATGAACACCGTCCATCTCTAGGAAAATATATTAGGGCTGATAACCATCTGAATGAGACAATGATCCATCGTAAAAAATGAAGTAAATCTCAGAGAGCATATGTACTAGTACGCTTAATGCAAATGCTCCTGTTGTTATACAGATCGATATTCTGGAGGCCACAACTCCCGAATAGACTGAAGTCAGCAACTTGATATCCCACTCTATGGTCCACACAGAAGGATGTTCTCGTTCAAAATTAGGGTTACAACAGCTGATTGTATGGTGGTCAGAAAACGCATCAGGGCTGCGCTAGAAGATTTAGCTGAATATCTTGTACTTAATTTAGCCTGTATAATAAACCCAGCTGACGAACTAATACAACTGGTGACGATCAACATGGAGCCCTTAGTCAGATTCTCAGAATTGGATCCATTATTATTGGCGTTGAGTTCTCTTGAAGCATTTTCATATTCATTCAATGTAAGGTAACACCTATGAGCGAAATCATTCTTGTTACGAATAGGATATCGAACCACTCCTTCTGGAATGCGGCTGTCGCGCTGATTCTTGGCAGGTTCTTACGTTTCTTCTCTAAAAATCATCAAACGCGCAGACTGTTTGAGTTTGGCAGGTCAGGCTGGACTGCACCGAGAAGAGACAAACCCAATAGTGGGAGGCCATGAATTTGCAAATGAACAATGACATTTGTCCTTATCTATGTCGGCTAGAACAAAAATGTGGAGGGAATATGGTAAAATATCATGCTGTTGAAGTTCCGCCTGCCTTGACTGTCAAGTAGAACAGGTTTCAATGGGCTAAGAAGTTTATCTTCTGACAAGTCGGTGTTTGTTTTAATATTTGAAAGTGCACGAAATTTTTTTGTGTAGTCCACTTTATCAAATTCCATATTACTAAGAAGCTTGCTGATAAGCTCTTTATTGTATTTTTTCAGTCCAATATTTTTGGTCATAATCGACTGATATTCCTCTATAAATTTAGCTCCATACCTTTCCATGCCATACTTGGCCTCATCATCATTAATAATATTTTCACTAGATAAAGTGCTCGCTAGCTGCGCAACATTCCACATCCCAACATCTGGCTGGTTGGAAAAACAATACCTCCTCCCAGGAAAGTCCGTTGTATTTGGAGTAAACTTGGGATCAAATGCATCTAGAAAGCCAAAAGGACCATAATCAATGGTAAGACCCAGAACGCTCATGTTGTCAATGTTCAATACACCATGCGTGAACCCAACACCTTGCCACTTTGCAATTAAAACTGCTATACGTTCTGCCACCTCACAAAACCAGGCTACATATTTGTTACTTGTCAAGTCAATGGAAGACCTCTCATGTCCTTCTGGCTTCAAATAAAACTCTTCATCTTTGCTAGAAAGTTTGTCTAAATGTGGGAAGTGATGACATATAGTATAGTCCAACAGAGTACAAACTATTTGCAAATCTTCCTCAGATCTTAGTGCATGAATTTGATATGATCCAAAACTTAGGAAAGACTGTACCACACGACAAACAATCGCTCCCGGTTCTTCTCTTGGATTACCATCATAAAACTTGTCTCGTGAAATGCCTTTTACTGTGGTGATAAGACAAAGGGCACAAGTCGTTGGAACACCAAGGGAGTCCATTGCTTCACTGCACATAAATTCTCAAATGCTGCTACGAAGAACTGCAAGGCCATCAACAAAACGACTATATGGAGTTTTACCAGAACCCTTCAACTAAATTTCCCATCGAATACACTGTAAAATTGGCTAGTAATATCATTTTAGAAACCATGAGAGCTGGAGTATATGACAAAACCGTTCGAAATAGCCAGACCAAGGGACCTTGCATTTCTCTCTGTACCAGTACGAGAAGCTTATGCAAATTCTCATGTAGCAGGATCTCTCTTATCTGTAATGCGTGTGCTTTGAAGTTCCCACATCATGAAAACCATTGAAGAAGATGCTCTTCTTACTGAACATTGACAACAAGTAGGTTGCTTTGCTTCTTTCAGATTCCCTGTAATCTTCTTTTCTTGAACTTTGTTCAGTTTCCTCAACAAAAATTGCAAAGAGAGGGGGAACACAACATCCCTTCCCTTATTTCCCAGTGTAGTAACAAAGGCACATAAATTGTATTGTACGCGGCATGATTTCAACTTCCACGAAATGATTGACAATACAAATTTAACACACAAGAATAAAAAGCAGAGCAGTTGTTTAGAAGCTAACCCGAACGATAAAGAACAATTATGATCTTCTCTAACTGTTCTTTAAAGTTAAGTTTGATATTGCACGACGAATATTTTACTACTTGCACTGTCATAGACAGGTGGCCTCCATTCAGCCGAGAACCAAGCTCACAAAGTTCACCATTGATTGTCACCAATGTTTGCCAATTCTAGCTCAAGGAAGGAAGGTGCCACAACCTTGTCAAATGATCGCTTGGGCAACACAATCGATTTTAATATCTGTTACAACAAAGGGCTTGGAAAAATGTTGCATTTCAAACAAGGATGCAACACACCCTCCACAAAGGTGCCCATAAATGAGACAATATGAGCCCTTGATTTGTCAAGAACCCCATGCTCAAAATTCATACACCCATCCACCTCATATTCACTACATGACTTAAAGAGGGTCTTCTTGGGAAACATTCCTTGACTTGGGGATTGATCTACCCAACATGGCACCTTGACAACCCTCCCATACTTAAATTTGGAAAATTGTGTAAGGTCTTTGAGAATTTGTTTAGTTTAAAAAGGGGGGATTTAATGCACATGCTTGGGTGTTTCTTTTATTAAATGTGCCTTACTTGGAATGATACATGTGACTTGTGGACCCTTGGAGGGCATACTTGTTTGTCTTTGCAAGACCTTGCCAAGTGAAATCTTTCCATGAAGGAATTATACCATTGGCTAGTGCCATACCCCATAGGATGGGCAGAGGACCTCAGAGCCATTGTACACTTGAGATGATGGGCGTTGTCTTTGGAGGAACTTGGATAGCACTAGACAATGACATAATACCCCCTTGCACTTGAATGTTGGCCTTTGGAGGCTTAGAACATCACTTCATAATCCCTTGGCATCACTTAGAGGCTAAGGTTTGATGGGCTTGATGGTTTGGAAGAGAGGTGATGTGGTTTGAAGGAAGAATATCCATGGCATGACACTCTAGCACATGAGAGAGTGACACATGGCCTTTGGAGGTGCAACGACTTGCATCTAGAGGCTCAACATCTCACACTTTGGGCCTAGCTTCACCCTTTTAGGGCATGATGTCACCATTATAAGGGATTTACTTTATGTAATTTTTATTTTTGTAAATTGTAAAGGAAAATAAAGGGGGTCGGCCCTCTTTTAATTTTTTGTTGACATTTTATGTGGACAAAATTGGTTTAGATGGCCTCATATAAATAAAGGCCATCTCATTTTCATCTTAGATATAACTCACTTGAGAATTACATAACTCTTGGCTGAAATTTTTGCCCTACTTGGGAAATTCGCTCTGTCTCTCTTGTCTCTTGTGCAAATGGATGCTTTACTTGTCTATTGGTTGAAGGAATGCTAATGACTTCTCTTGGATGCTTGTTCTTGGCAATTTGTTGGAATATCTTGATAAGTAAGGTTTTTTCATGCTACCTCTTGGATTAGGTAAGAAATTTCTTCAATTGTATGTGTTTCCTACAACTAAAAGCAAATAAAATAAATCTATCTTAGTGTTGGAAACTCAATAATTGAAAATATAAGAAAAGAAAATCAGAACTGTAGGAAGATTGCTTAGACAAGTCTAGTCCCAATTCTAATTCATGGCCTCTCCATTAAGATAATCCATAAGGATAGGAAGTTACACAGTTGAATATGAACTTATCTTTGCTCTAGGAATTAAATCCCAAGAAGAGATCTTGTTACTTATGCTTCCTACAACTCAAATTAACTATGGAGACATCATTAACATCTTAGCATATTTGAAATCAAATCAAATGTTAAAAGTGAAATGATAATAAGAGAGGGTAGTTGGTACCTCTAAGTGGGCCCTTTCTCATTGGTTCCTAGTTTCTTTATGAAACTAAATTAGAATGCTACAATGCTCAACATAATGGAACAAATCTATAGTTGTATTAAAATGGACAGTGCTTACAACTTCATGTATCTATATTTCTCCGTCCTCCCTATTAAAGAGTTTCTTACGCAAGTATATATGGCTGGTTTTTGTGGCATATTTATCATAAAAACAACATAAACTTAACAATATGAAAACACATAAAAACTATAAAAAAAATATTATTCGAAGTGTCCCTTGTCCCTATTGTCCTATAAGAAGAAGATGGCTCTAATTTGCTGTTGGTTTATTCCATTTGAGATCCATAGGTTGAGTTTCTATTATATCCATTCAAGGTGCTTAGAAATAGAGATACGATTGCACCTAGGTGAGTCATGATCTCATAGATGCCATGATAAAGCACTGCGAATGAATTTGAGCATGAAGATGCCCAAAACGAACCTAAGAATCACGCGAGAGGTAAACGCTATGATCCAAACCTGTTGACCTTTTCTGAGGTTATTATGAGGTTATGAGGGGTAAAATTTATACCATTATGGAGGCCCATCACCTATTCTTCTCTAACTAAGCAAGTCGATTTCCTCCTAGATCTGCGTGGTACTACTTCCTTTGAATCCTCATCATTCTAGTATTCTTTCTTGGGTTCTACAAATTCCATGTCCTTATCTTTGGGTTCTATAAAGACCAAGTTGGCATCTTTATAATTTTCCACTTCTTCTACACCCATGGCAGGAAGATTCTCCTTTCCATTCCTAACCTCTCCTCTTCCTGTTGGTTTATGGAAGTGGAACTTTGTAGCGATGCTAGGTAATCCATATAAGGGTTCCACAAATGGTCACTCTATTTCAGGGTTTTGGACTAAAGGCTACTCCTACTCTAAAGTGACCACAAAATTTTGGCCATTGTATCCTTCTATCTCACCCTCCTTATGATATATAATAATGTAACGATTGTTTGAGGCTCCTCCTTTATATGAAGTCACTCCCATCGAATTAGAAGAATAACCCTTTTGCACATTGGGGATTTTTCCAAAGGTGGGAACGTGGGCCTTCCCTGTCATGGCTTGATACCTCACTCCCATATTGACTACAGATCCAGACTTCTAACAAACCATTTTCCATTTCTTCTCATTATCATTTTCATGGGGTTTCTCTCTCTCTATTTTTGTGCAGTTTTTAGCAAAATGATCGTATTCATGGCATATATTGCATTTAAAAGGAAATTGTTCATAGTCCAATTGCTAAATGTGATGCTAGTTGTCCAAGGTGATCACTTCAACCTCAGGAATCCCTTTCTCCAAATCCACCTCAACGCAAATTCTTGCATAAGAGAAGATTTTTTTTTTTGGCTCGACTATATCCAGATATCACCCCAAAGAATTACCAATGCATTTGAAAGCTTCATCGCTCCAATAATGCAAAGGGAGATGGGGAAGCTTCACCCACATAGGAAATGATGATGGAATATCATTCTCTGAGTTGAATTTAGATGACCATTTGTTTAGACACATTCTCCTTGCTCCAAGAAAATATGGTCCACTTCTGAAAATCAAATCTTGGTCCTCCTTATACTCAAACACCAAAGCGAAGAAACCTCTTTCGTAGAAGAAATGACTAAACTACCCTTTGATATGGGGTTTACAATTTATTTGAACCAATGTCTCTTTAGTGTTGGAGAGGGATAGATCCTGATGGACTGGCTAACTAGACCATGATTTTCAAATCAAAGTGCTTTCCTCCTTGTTTAATTGGAGGAAGCTTGACTTCCAAGATCTATTCCAACCTATTGAAAAAATTTGTAGTCTGTTCTTTGGATGTATGGGTATAAGCCACTAACATTTCCTGAAAGAAGAGGGATTATTCATGAGGGGGAGACAATGATTTCCCTCTAGTGGGTGCTTCCATGGAAGCTTAGCTAAAACAAACCTCCTTAGGGTTTACTTGGCTCTCACCAGGGCACTTGACTCTCTTTTAAGAAAAATATATTAGTTCTACATTTATGTGATTCCTCGTATTAATTACAAAGTATTACAATTGAATTATTAAATCATAATACTTTCTAAGTAATATATATAACCATTAAGAAACTTGTAGAAGGGACTATTAACAAAGTAATACATATTAATAAATTTTTGTTTTTGTAAGTAAAAAGAAAAATATTATCTTAGAGAAGCATCATGCCGATACAATATTTGGAGTCTGCCTCCTATTCCACCACAAGTAGGGAAACCAGAACAGGTGTCTTGCAGGAAAACTTAGAAAACATGACGTGGCTAGTTCCATACACCAGAAAACATGGCTAATGCCAAAAAACATAATGTGGTTGTTGCCATGCACTAATGAGTTTAGCAAAACCAAAATTAACTGAAGGTGGTTCTTGTTGAACAAAAAGAGAGAGAAGCTAGAGGTATGGTGAACCTAGGTGTCCTTCATTGTTGTAGGTGAAGTTGAACATTTGGCCACAAGTCAGACAACGCTTCTTATCCGGTGCACTCGACAAGGAATCAAACATGAGGTCCATGCATCAACTGAGGATGATATGATTATGAAGTTGGTCCTCTAGGTTCAACCGCATATCAAAGATTAGCGGAAGGTGGTCCTCTGAGAAATGGTGTGGGTTGAGCAGAGGCTGCTCAATTTTCCCAACCATTTCCTTATGAGGGATTGCGTCTGCATCAAAAGATGTTGGTGGAGTTTCTTCCATGGCCAATCCATGGGTAGTATTTCAGGCTATCCAATCTGTCAGCCAATTGGAGGGAATTTATTCCTCAACCACACAGCCTTGCTCCATTGTTGGGCGAGCCTGGGGACTGGTGATGATGCAAGGCTCTGGAGGAGCTTCCAAAGTTTATATATCGAGAGGAGGAATTTCTTCATCAACTAGGGAGCTCCCAGAATCAAACATGGTATTGGGAGGGAGAGGAGATGAATTAAAAGCACTAATGGGAAGCAGAGGAAGCTCAAGCCAATTCTGGTAAGTGCTAGGAGAGTTGGTGGGTGGAATAGAGGCCTGTGAGGGATCAAGGTGATTGTGCCTAGATATAAAGCTATAATACATCGACCCTCTTTTGAGCACAATGCTGGTGAGGTAAATCCTGATGAAGGTTTCCATCGAAGGGATGGAAGCCACTAGATGTAGATGAAAGTGCTCGCATTGAGGAGGCTTGGAAAACTCGAAGAGTAGAAGAGATAACAAAAAATTATGAATGGGAAAGTGCCTGTGGGCACTTACCTTCATAGAATATGATGAAGTGACTGAGGGGAGTGCCATGAAGATGAAGGTCATGCCAACCCAATGCCTCGTACCTGTTCCAATGCTTCGTAGTTGGTTCGCATGGGGAGCCATTAAATTTCCTGTGGCATACCAACGCACTAGCATTACTGCAACGTGAATGCCGGTAATTTGAGTGAGTTAGATATGGGTTTGGCGACTGGGGGTATTAACTCCCCGCGTTGCATGAGTGCCATGTTGCTCCGGCTGGCCAGCTGTCCCCCCATCCGGGGGTACACATTAATAACTATTAACAATACAATACAATAAGATTATTAATATTTTGTAATATATATATATATATATATATATATATATATATATATATTAAGAAAGTACCACAATTAGATTGTTCAATGATTAACAACTATTCATAAATATGTGATTTTAACAATGTTATGTAAAAATTAAAAAATTGGAGTGTTTAATAGTCAATAACAATTCATAAATGTGTCAATAGTCAATTTGTACGATGATCAATTGATCCATGTACAATGTACATATAGTATGATTATATCGATAATAAAAAACATATATTACTAATTATGTCAAAAGGTGCAAAGAAACATGAATTTACCAAGATACTGTTTCATTAGCCCTTCAATTGAAAGTTGTGTTGCTTTTTTTTGGAAATTTGTTTATTTGGTAATATTATTCTTAGCAATGTGCATATGTGTCCAATCCTATCTTGATATTTTTCATTGATATATGCACATGTAAGACAACATCGAAAAACACTTGCATAAGAGGTAAACTGGATTAGAATATGCATATTAGATATAACATTGAGAAAATTGAGAGTGCCAATTTTAACCTAACATAAAAAAACACATATCATAAATACTCATAAACTATAAATTAATTAATTAGAAAATTTCACCAAATTACTTTCTTCAATAACAAATTATTTACAAAGTTGGTATAATTTTCTATGAAAAAATTGATTGAGTTGCCTACCTTAAAATGGACATTGAACGCATTATTTGCCTCCCTTTATAAAATATAGGATAAATATCACATCCTTAAAGTTTTCCCTACCATACCTTGAGTACAAAATGGACCTAAAAGAAACAATAATCTAAAAAGAACTAGACGTTTTCTTTATACCAAACACATTTTAGTCTAGGTTCTAGGGCCTTGGTGTAGGGTTGGAGAGTTAACTCTTCAAGGCCACATAATCAAAATAGGAATTGATTAATGAGTGTGAAAATCCATTAGTAGCAAGAAACATTTTTTGGGAAGCACCTCTAACACGGGTGTTAAGCATGAGGTCACACTAAGAACAAGTGGATTGATATCCCCTCTCTGCTTGTTTTTGGTGTTTGTTGGATTACTATGTGTACATGGGTTTTTGGAAGTGTTGGGTCCTCTCAGTGAAATCACTTCTCAAAAGCTTCAGTCTTTGTTTCCATGACCATACATGTGATCTCGACCCACAACTATTCCTCCTAGTCATTGATTGTGAACTGGTAGTTGTAGTGAATTTTCCTAGGGAATCACATGGGTGAATACAAGAGGGAAATACTTGTGGTACATAAGGTAGACATATAATCTTTGTTTCATCTCCCTTGGAAGGTGTTTGTCTTCATGAGTGTACTTTCACCTTAGGTGAATGTTGCATGAAAGTTACCTTAACTATCTCTCACACCTTTGCTAGCTAGGTTTTTGGGATTTCATCACCCTAAAAGTTTTGTTTTTGAAAGGCACATTTTACTGTCAGTTGCTTGTTTGTTGGAGGTTGTATATTTTCTAGGGTTTTCTTTGTGGTTGTGTCTAGTTGGCCTAGGATTGATTTCATTTCTTTTGAAATACATCTTTCACTATGGTTGACCAACCTCTTTGCCTCTCTTGCAGGCAACAAGGGTTTTCTCTTGAGACCAAGGAATCACCAGTTGTAAGGCCGCGACTATCCGCACCATACGAAAAAAACATAATTATTGATATTCACACATTATATTCAGAGGAGGTTGAGCATGTAGATATTGAAGTCATTGACAAAAATCTCCCTTTTCATTTTAATACCCCTTTGAAAGAGCATGTAGACCCTTTACCTATTTCATTTGGTAGACTTCATTTTGGTGATCCTTTTCCCTTTTTGAATAGTTCTCACATGATGTTGGGTGTTAGTGGCTCATCCACTATAGGAGGACCTATTCTTGCTTCACTCAATGTGTCTAGAGGAGCCACAATTAGTTCTTCCATTCCTCCATTTAGTGCAATAGTCACTCCCACATCTTTCTGGTTAGTATTGTTGGTCCCATCTCTTCCTTCCATTAGTTTACCTATTTTAGTATGCCCCCTGTGACTCCATAGGGGCCTATGTATGGTTTCATTTTTGGTGGGGGACAAATAATTGGTTTTAGTGCTAGTATAAAGTTTCCTCCCACTTTTGGTATACCCATAGGTAGTTTGGCTACACATAATACAAGTTTTCCTTTTGGTTGGAACCTTAATCCTAGGTTTGGCTAAGAAAATATCTTTCTTACTGTTACTGGGGGCAGTAATTTTTCCTGGGAGTAGTGGGGTGGGGGGATATATGAATTCATCAGGACCATAAGTTCTGATAGCTATCCATCAAAATATGTTTTCCAACCCCCAGTTTCCATTTTGGCTACCTTGAACTTACCATATTTGGTTGACAAATGACTCCATTAAGCATCAAACATATTGGCCAGTTATTCCTACAAAATTACCATAAGTCATACCCACATTTGATGACAAGTCTCGAGAAGATCCTTTTACCCATGTTATGACCTTCCACCTATGGTGCTCTTCAAACTCTTTGGTGGATGATAGTATTATATTGCATCTTTTCCAGTGAACCCTGATAAGGAGCATCACAAAATGGTATATTGAGTTACTAGGTGCCTCTTGTCATGATTTTTCATCTCTAGTGATGGCCTTCTGACCCAATTCCAACTTTCGATCCATCACAAAACAAGAACCAAATTTTTGACATATTCACGTCGTAATAACACTAATCATATCTCCAATCATATTCATGAGTGGAGCGACAATGTAGGATAATTAGAGCTATAATTCTGAATGAAATTATTGTGGACTAGTTTATTAAGTCTTTATTACCTAATATCATGAAATATGTAGCTATGTCAGGATATTTAACCCAAGAGAAAGTTATACTACATGCTCAACATCTGGATTTGATTTATTCTCAATATGGAACATTATATGAGTTGATACCTCTACTACTTGACCATCCATAAATCCTTCCAAACCTGTTTTGAGAACACATGTCAATGGTGTGATTGGTTCTGTTTCCCATACTTCCATTGGCCAGTTGGAAATTCAAATGGGCCAGATGAACATATCTTCTAATCTGCCTACCACTGTGTCAACATCAAAAAATTACTTAGTCCCTACCCAAAACTCCAACATTCATTTGGTACAATCAAATCCAATTAATGCTCAACAACTAGGATGCAAAAGGAAGAATAAGAAGAAAAAATCTACTCCTAGGAAAGGGACTACCCCTAAAAAAAATGACAATGTAGGAGGCACTAGTGAGCTAAAGAAAATGAATTTCCGTTGCACAATTTGCATTAGAGATCATCCTACTCACAAGTGTCCTTATATGGATGGCGTTCATCGATACGTAGCCCAAAAAATTTCCAGCAGTAGCCCACTGTCCTAACAAATCCTTTTCCCCCACAACAAAACAAATGGTTGCGACACACCATGCACCTCCACAAGGGGGAAATACCACAAATGAAAATTTCTACATGTGTGATCATGAAGTTAATATTCATACTAGATCTCGTAATTATGATAATACTAAGAGTGGTCCTATTGATGAGGATTTGTCTTCATTCAAGAAAGTTGGCTCTCTATAGATAGAGATGCCATCCAATGATATGGTGCTTCACCCCCCTAAAGGTGTCTCAATAAGGTCTATGCACAACCCCAATGCACACGCCACTCATAATTACAATATTGTGGAGGATTTGGCTCAAGAACCTTGTGCTATGTCTACCCTAGAGGTCCTTGAGAGATTCCATATGTAGCGTAAAGAATTGTTGACCATGATTGGTGGAGTTGATCCCTCAGATATTTTTCTGATTACATTTGAAATTGACTAGAGTCCACCTAGGCTTCCTCACTACATTGCATTCCGGATTCAAGTATATTCAACGGGACAAACATATTTAGATGTGTTGTTGATGAAGGAGCATGCACTTGGATTATGTCTTTGTCTTGTTGGGAAGCCTTAGGTTCTCCAAATCTTATCCAGTTGAAAACCATGTTGAATGCATTTGATGTTCATAGATTTAATCCTCATGGAATCATTTCCGCCTTTCCAGTTACGTTAGGTGGAAAGACTGTTTCAATTGAATTTAAATTAGTTGATGATCCATTAAATTAAATATTTTGTTAGGGCGTTGTTGGTTTTATGTGATGATGACAATTGTCTCTTCAATCTTCATGGTCTTCTGCTTTCCTCAACAAGGAAAAGTGGTTACCATAGATCAACTAGAGCACTATATACCTGAATCGTGAACTAATACTAGTGCAGATGTTCCATTCGTTGGTGATTCCAAGTGTGATTTTGATAGTATTGGTGTTGGGATGTTCAAAGATTCATATCTCATGGGAACTTTTCACTTCCCTCCACCAATCATTTCTATTAACTTAGCTCCTATATGTATGATTTTATCAAGTACTATTGAATCACAAGGTTCTTCCTCAATGCCTATTTCTATTAAGGATCTATTGCTCCAAGATTTGCTTCCATCTAACATTTTCATTGTCAATCATGACCCTTGGCTAATGTGTTATGAAACAACACCTCAAGAATTATATAAAATCAATGAGTAACAATCCACTTCGAGGGGGAAACCTCCTTTTAGAAGATATTGAATATGAAATAGGAGATATCATTATCCTAAGAATAGTTCTCCTTGGTATATATACATGAGACAATGGGTACGATTATAATGAAAGGGTGCAGTGAAGGGTTCTAACCTACATACAAATATAACAATAGAAATGTAATAATTCAATACGGGGCTTAATAGGGGGTTTTGTACATAACATGGGGCCTTTTCTAGGACTTAACATGCCCGTCCTCTTCAAACAAGTGTTGTCTTCAACACTTGAATAACCATGGTTCTTCTACAAGAAGAACTCATATATCCATGTCCTCTCTTCCACTGGTAGGTTCTTCGATTTGATGAGGTACTTTGTAATTGCTCAATTTCTCAACTGCTTAATCCTTGTTTCAAGGATTGTTTCTGGTTCTAGTATGATTTTCCCTTCTTCATTAATATCTGGTAAAATAGTTTATATTTGGATCTGGTTGTCGATGACCTTATTTAAGCAAGACACATGGAATACTAGATGTACATGTGAAGATGGAAGAAACTCTAATTCGTAAGCCATACTTCCAATCCTTTGCAAAACCTTATAAGGGCCATAATATTTGGGTTCTAATTTGTTTCCCTTCCTTTTTTGCTTGAGGGTCATCTGTTTATATGGTTGCAGCCTCAAAAATACCCAATCCCCCACTTTAAACCTTTCACTGCAATGTTGATCTGCTTGTTGTTTCATCCTATTCTGTGCAATAACCAAGTTGTCCTTCAATAGTTTGAGAACCTATTGTTGTTTCCCTATGTGTTCCTCCACTTCTCGAACCTTTGTATTCCCTTTCAAGGGTGATGTAGTGGATGGATGATGATATCCTTAAAGTGATAGAAATGTGGACATTTTTGATGAAGTATGGAAGGATGTGTTGTACCGCCATTTTGCCAAGGGAAACCACTTGACCCATTGTGTCTGTTTATCAGATGCAAAGCAGTGAATATACCCTTATAGACATTTATTCACAATCTCAGTTTTGAGACCTTCCCCAAAAAAATCCTTCTTGACATAGTGCCTCATCCAGGGCTTAACATAGTGCCTCGTCCGTCTGTGATTGAGTCATTAGGACTGAGTATACCATTAATTCTAGTTGTGATTACTTCTTAGGATATCGAATCAGTGACCATGGAATATGATCAGAAACTCCATCCTTATATGGAATATGATTAGTTCACTTTTCCCATTTCGACGGTCAATGCTTCTAGTGGTTCACATGATTTCTTGGATGTTGAAATTACTTCTGATGAGGCTATCCTTGAGGCCATGTCTGAGTTTGAAAAACTGTGGGAAGATATGCATCATAGATCATTCTTTCTTCCCAAACTGGATACTCTATAGGATGGCACACAAAGTCTTGTTTCATGTAGATATATTGAGTGGTACCAAGGCCTCGCCCTAACACTTGATGTGTATGTGAAGGGAAATTTAGTGAATATTTCGAATAATCTACCACTTGACATCTGTTGATTAAGGTTGGTTGTCATTGATGTAATGACCCCGTAGCACAAAGGCTTGGGTAATGGACCCGATATTGTTTGATGTAAATATGACTCATTATCGTTTTTTTATGGTTGATAAGAAGTAAATATGGATGAACTCCAAAGTGGTCCCCTTATGGTGAAAGCCCTCATGGGAAGACGCTTTGTGGAGTAAGAGAACCCATGCTTAATTGTG
>JZKD02S0564241.1:106349-118472 GCA_000966675.3 Picea glauca
CGGAGCCAAATATTTTTCGAAGATTGATTTGAAAAGCGGATATCACCAGATTCACATGAGAGAAGGTGATGAATGGAAGACAACATTCAAAACCAACGAGGGGTTGTATGAATGGCTTGTTATGTCATTTGGCTTAACAAATGCGCTGAGTACCTTCATGAGGTTGATGAACGAAGTCTTGAGGGAGTTCATCGGGAAATTTGTCATCGTGTATTTGGATGACATACTGGTTTTCAGTAAAACAACAGCGGAGCATCTGAAGCATTTGGTTACAGTGATGCAGAAATTGCAGCAGGAGAAGATGTTGATAAACATGAAGAAGTCCTCATTCATGAAGACAGAGCTCATTTATTTGGGATTTGTTATTTTGGTAAATGAGTTGAGGATGGATCTAGATAAGGTGGAAGTGATCAAGAATTGGCCATCATCGAGGAATATATTTGAGGTGAGAAGTTTTCACGGGTTGGATAGTTTCTACCGAAAGTTCATTAGGAATTTCAGTGGAATCAACGCAATGATGATGGACACAATGAAGAAAAGACACAAATATTTTCACTGGATTGAAGAGGCTGAAAAGAGTTTCAATTTGTTGAAAAGGAAGATCACGGAACAACCTCTTCTGGTGTTGCCGGATTTCCAGAAGACATTTAAGGTGAAATGCAATGCAAGTGGGTTTGCAATAGGGGCACTCTTAAGTCAAGAAGACAGGCCGATTGCATATTTCAGCGAGAAGCCGAATGAAGCGAAAGTGAAGTACTCCACATATGACAAGGAATTGAATGCCATCATTCAGGCATTGAAAAAGTGGAGGCACTATTTGGTTCCGAAGGAATTTGTTTTATATAGTGATAACCATGCATTACAGTTTGTGACTCAACAGGAGAAGTTGAATCAGAGGCATGTTAAGTGGGTTGAATACATGCAGAACTTTACATTTGTGATTAAACATATTTCTAGTACTGCTAACAAAGTTGCTGATGCTTTGAGCAGGAAGTGCTTGCTGTTGCAGGAATTCAAAGTCAAAACATTGGGTTTTGAGGATCTCAGAGACATGTACGTAGATGATCCAGACTTCAAGGAAGCATATGAAGCAATTGAGAATCCAGTTCTCAGAGATAGAAGCTAGTGGGCCGAATACATGATCCAGGAAGGATTGCTGTTTAAAGGCAATCAACTGTGTATTCCAAATTGCTCCATGAGGGAGAATCTGCTGAAGGAGAAACACAGTGGAGGATTGGTCGGACATTTCAGTCATGACAAGACATTTGAAAAGCTGAGCGAATCATACTTTTGGCTAGGGATGCGATCAGAGGTCAAGAGATTTATGGACAGATGCAGAATTTGCCAGCATTCGAAGGGGAGGAAGCATAATGCGGGTTTTTATCAACCATTGCCCATACCAGAAAGGCCGTGGGATGCGATTAGCATGGATTTTGTATTGGGGTTGCCAAGAAAACAAGGAGGATTTGATTCGATCTTTGTGGTGGTGGATAGATTTTCCAAGATGACACATTTTATCCCATGTCAGAAAACTAATGACGCGACTCACATTGCGAACCTGTTTTTCAAAGAAGTCATTCGACTTCACGGCTTACCAAGGAGCATAGTTTCGGACAGAGACATGAAATTCATAGGGCATTTCTGGAGAACCTTATGGAAGAAGATGTGAACTAACTTGTTGTTTAGTTCAACTTATCATCCTCAGACGGATGGACAGACAAAAGTGGTAAACAAAAGTATAGGAGATTTGCTGAGAAGCTTGGTGACAGAGCGCCATAGCAGTTGGGACAATATATTTCCGCAGGCAGAGTTTGCGTATAACGATTCAGTGAACACGAGTACATGACAGAGTCCATTCCAGGTTGTTTATGGCACATAGCCGAGGGGGATTTCTAAATTGAGGGATTCCGAACAGAATGCAACTAGGAGCGCTAGTGCAGAAGAATTCGCTGAGGCGATGAAGGAACTTCACAGCCAGGTGAAGGAGCGACTGCTGAAATCAATCCAAGAATATAAACGCAGAGCCGATCACCATACAAGACAACTTCAGTTCGAGGTTGGTGATCTGGTTCTGGCACATCTGAGGAAGGAAAGGTTCCCGAGAGGGACATACAATAAATTGAAGATGAAGAAAATCGAAACCTGCAAGGTCTTGAAGAAAATGGGAGAAAATGCTTATGAGATCGAATTACCCGATGGGATCGGAATTTCTCTGATATTCAATGTCTCGGATTTATACCCATATAAACCTGAGGACACAGAAGCAGAAAATGAGCACCAAGTGATCCAGTGGACAAAGCAAATGCCAGTTGCAGAGAAGCCACAGATGGAGTGCATACTAGACAAGAAAGTGGGTAAGAGAACCAGGCGGAAGGAATACTTTGAGTATCTGGTCAAATGGAAGAACCATCCAATGGAATATGCCAGCTGGGAGACTGAAGCAGAGATACAGAAGCATGGACATACCGTGCAGGAGCTCATGGATAGGAGCCCATGAAAATTTTCAAGCGAGGGAGTATGATGCAGGCGCATCTCCTAGTTCAAGCGAGCCAGCGTGGAATGCAAGTGGACAGCTGGACAAGCCAGCACAAATTTTTGAAAACACCTTGAAATTGTTGCGCAAACATTAATGCGGAGATTTAATGAAGCACACTTGTAAATGTAATCGATACCTTGAGCCATACACTCTTGTCCTTAGTAGATAGACGGCATTTAATATAGTCAATGCAGGTAGATAGGATTTTAATATTAGATTATACAGTTTTAGAAAAAAAGAGGGAAACGAGATATAGACACCCTGATTGTGCATTGTAACATAATTCTGAGCATTGAGAAGAAGAGAAGCAAAGAGCTGTGGAAGAACACCCATGTACAGAGCTTGAATTAATAGAAGAAATTGATTCAACTCCATGGTTTTGTGTTTTTTCTCTGTGTATGTGTGCTGAATGCTATGCTCATGAGTATTTACTTCCTGTTATGCATTTGTTTTACATGCTATGTATGAATGATTTCTTGCTGAGTGTTTGAAATCTGAGAAAGGAAGGAGAAGAAATGAGTTTCAATTGTTTCTCTATCTGAGCAAGGATTCCTGCAAGGAGTGCAGTTGAAGTCGTCCGCAAGGAGTGCGTTGAAAGAAGGCTCAGATAGTTTAACTCTTGTTCTCGTTCACCCAGAAGTGAAATTGGGTTATAGGAGCCGTGCAAGGAGTGCACAGGCTAAGGAAAGTCTCGGTTTGTGAATCTGAGCGGAGCATTGAAGGACTGCTACTGCAGGTGTGCGCAGAGTTGAAGAATTCTCAGATATTTGAAGGTATCTGAAGGTTTCCGCAAGGAGTGCGCGCAAACCAAAATCTTCTCTAAGACTCAGAGTGGTGAGAAAGCTCAGGAAGGATAGGACTTTGAATTCTGCTGAAGAACTGTGCAGGGAAGTCGTGATTGGGAGTTCGTAAGAGGCGTTGCAAGTGTGCACGCAGGTGGATAAGTCCTCATGGAGGAATACTTGGTTCATTTCACAGAATTCATCAGGAAAGATAGACGGTCGGTATTCTCTGAGGAGAAACCAAGAATCTCCGTGGGCCATGGGATCTTGTGGAGGTGTAAGGGAGATACAACGTCAAATTTCCTAAAGGCTAAAATCTTAGGAGGAGGAGAGTCATTGATCCAAGTTGGTCAAGGCCGTTAGATCTACACGTACATCGTGCATCGGGGTTTCGAGGGTTGAAGTCCCGTGAATATAGCAACAGGAATCGCGAAATCACAAAACGCGATACCCTGACGAGCTCAGAGCCATCCATCTGTTGGGACAGGTGGCAGGAACCAGAAGTCATCGGTATATCGGGGTTTCAAAAGTCAAGAGCCCAAGACCTTTTGGGTTTCGAAACAACGAGGGGATCATAGTCGTGGATCTCGAGAGGGACGCGTGTCATAAGATCTAAAGAAGTCGGGGTTCGAAGTATAGGAGGTTTCGAGGACAGGATACTCTTGCAATTTGGAATCGCGAAACGCGATATCCTGACAGCTAAAGGATAGCGTGGCCCACGACGGATTTAGTGGAGGACAGGTGGTACGAGCTATCGGAGTTTCGTGGCGAGAAGTCCCAAAATATTGACATTAGGATTCACGATCCCGCGAAGTCCGAAGTCCCGACGGGATAAGGGATCATTTAAAAGTCAAAGAAAGCGAGCTCATCAGAGTTTCGGCATCTCATGAGTCGGTAGTCGGTAAAGTGAATTTCTTGATATCGCGAGTGGCGAAATCACGATAGGAGAAGTCCCGACAGGCAAAGGAGGGGTTAGCGTTGACTTGCATCGGGGTTCGGGGATCCAAAACACCAGCGCTCAACCATTGACCTCGCGATACCGTGAAGTCCGATTCCCTGATAAGTAAAGAGGGGGATCTTGCGAAGATTTCTGTGGGTGAAGATTTCCCGATAGAGAAATAGAAGGACCGGTTAGTGTTCTTCGGGCCGAGGAAGGAGAAGATCCTGTGAGCGGACGTGCCCTGAGGAGCGCGCCTGCGTCACTTGACCTTAGCCATTTGCATATATTACCTCTGCTTTATGACCTTGTACCCTTCGATAAGACATTCACGAGTGGACATAACTTTCCCATCACCTTTTTTTCATTTGCTTTGCATAGGTCTATTCCATGCACTTGGAATGTAGTTGCATGCTTTTGAGCCACTTGTTTTCTCCACTGTAGCATACTTTTATCTCTTTTTCATGCTTTCTAAAACATGAAAAGACACTTAAAAAAAACATAAAAAAAAAGAGGGGAATAATTTTGATATGTATTTGATTCAATTTGAGTGGCAACTGTCAATCATTATCGCCCTTGAATATATCACATATCTGTGTCATTGTCTTGCAGTTGGGATATATTGTTGAACTAGGAGATGTACCATGATTTTGAACTTGTACTCATCTGATTGGTTATTCTTGCAGTCACTATGGATAAAAAGAGGGGAATAATTTTGATATGTATTTGATTCAATTTGAGTGGCAACTGTCAATCATTATCGCCCTTGAATATATCACATGTCTGTGTCATTGTCTTGCAGTTGGGATATATTGTTGAACTAGGAGATGTACCATGATTTTGAGCTTGTACTCATCTGATTGGTTATTCTTGCAGTCACTATGGATAAATTTTCAATGCCTCTATTGTTGTTACTTTATGTCTTGGTCATGTCAGTGTTAGTGATTCCCAATAAATCATTGTGTTATACTATTCAAGGGAATTTTGGATCTTGGTTCGACCATTCTATAGTTTGATTGAACTTTCATGCCAACCATCCCAATGTTATTTTTCACTTGGTGCTTTCCTTATTTCACAAAAATTCTTGGTTCTTGTTTCATGTCAATTGATGTTGGATACCTTATTTCCCTCCTTTCAATGTATCTCTTCTTATTGACACCAAATCATTATCTAGGTAGTAGGAAGTCGATCTAGAAACCTTAGTAGTACCTTTGGGCTTATAGCCGTCAATGGTAGGTTCCCTTGTGATCAACAATGGGTTCACATAATTAACCCCTTATTGATTGATTCTCCAATTGTTTGACTTCATATCATTTATTCACGTTTGTGAGATTGTACTATGTACCTTAGGGTCCATTTTCATTATTAGTGGGTCCCCTCATGTTTGTTAATGGTTTTCATCAATTACCAGTAATCCAATGGTTTTTACCATGATCCACATCAATTTCATTTATTCTCACGATGTAGATTCATATAATCATGGAGTTGGGATTGAAGACCTTGAGTTAGGGGCATCCTTTATGGGTGCTACCTTCCCGAGTTGCACAAGAATATTCCACTCACTAATGAGTACTTTGAAGACCATATTGCACTCTCTTTTGTGCTAAGCGTCTTATTGACATATGATGTGACACAGATCCACTTTGTATTTTCTCATGTCTATGATATTTTCTTACTTGGATCCACCGTGTATTTTTTGTGGCCATGGTCTTGCATTTTATATACTACATGGATCTGCAATGTATTATATTAGCAGATGTGCTTATTGATATATCAACGCATGGGTATTCCCTCCTTGAGGATGATTTAAATATGATTGGTTGATTTTTACCTATAGGTACTTCCCGATGCCTTGATCCACATAACTCTTCCTTAGTCCACTCATCAACAATTGGTATTATAATGTATTTTTTCCATAAATTTCTTGTATGATCTCACACATTAAGGGGAATCTGTTAGAATTTTATTTGGCACCATAGGCTAAGGTAGATGTAGAATACCAAAATATACTATCATATCACAAAGATTTTTTCTCACAGATCATGTAATTAGCAAAAGGATTTTGCGGTCACACTTTTCCTAGGAATAAGGGAAATCAATCACATTTTTGCTTACAATAAGAGAAACCAATCTCACTTTCTCAATGGAAATTCCGTGACCACTCTTTAATGCTTCATAAAGCATAAAATATCATGAGGAAAACCAAGAACAACCAGTTTACAAAAGATAAAAGGCTTACATGAAAGACAAAAGGCTCTCATGAAGGTCATGCATGGCTTGCATCTTCAGTTTTTGCATGCCATGCAACCTATTATTATCTCTTGAAGAATCTATAAGTATGAGAGCCAAACATGAGGGAAGGGAGGTCCATATAGAAGCATCCTTATGCTGGAAATTTGTAGCTAGAATCCTTGGTCTTAAGTGTGATACTATTGTTGAATGTTGGGCATCAACATTAGTGTGATCTGATCCTAGGTGATGACTACTAAGCATTCACTTGGTTATATTTTTGTGATATAGTTTCAGATCATGCTTGTTTGACATAGTTAGACTTAGGACCGAGGAGGAGGGAACTGGGTCTTGGATCTAGGAGTACAATGATGAATCTCAAGGTAATCAACATTGTTGTTACTCTTTTTCAATAAATATATATCTATCTTCTCCCCCCTGCAAATATTTGTGTTTATGGATCTCTTTTTCATCTTTTAATGAGGTTTTGTGGATCTAAATTTGCTTGATAATATTAGATTAAGAATTTAATCATACAAGTTTCTATGTATCATTTTATGAAAGAATGATAAATGTATTGATTGTTGTATGATTATGTAGGTTGGCAGTGAATTAGTGAGGTTAAGTAAAATCCATTGGATATGTTGGATATACATTAGGAATCATGTATGTCCCTTTCCTTCTCAAATTTCCTTTTGAAAACACATGTTAGTAAAGTAGGAGAAATGAAGACATTGTCTATCCCTCTGTTTGTCATTGAATAAACCCATTATATGGGTATTTTGACTACTTATCGATAGGTAAATTATCCCATAACAAAGGGTGATTTAGAATGTAGTAAAACAAACACAAAAGATGTATAAAGTAAATTGGATTAGATGATTGAATCAATAGCTACTCTGGTAGTTAGTGTTAATGTAAGCAAGATAATGGATCATAAAGATTTGTCTCAGAGTCAAAGTGGAATTCAACCAGAAAAACATGGGGTTGGAAACAAAATAAAGACAATAGAGGGATAAAACAAGCTCAAGGTCACTAATTCAGGTGAGCTTGATACTAAAAAGGGAAAAATGCATAGTCAAGTTTACTCCAAAATATATACAAGAAGAGTTAAGGGTTTCATGTCAAGAGAAATTATCTGAAGAAGTGGAAGCTCTCTTAGGAGAGTTTCAACTTGAAATTGGTTGAGTTGATGGTGATGGTTAATCCTTCCCTTATACCAACTAATTCAATATTCAATTAAAGGGGATATTTTTTTGGTAAATTCATTTCAAACTCAGCCCAGATCACAATCCAAGAATAGAGTTGATTTTTTTCACAAGTGAAAGAACCCAATGAGAAAGTGAGGAAATTCAAACTATGTCAAGGATCACAAATAATTTCGGATGACGTTGTGGTTCTGAGGTTTTTTTATCTTCTACAGACCATGAGAAGAGCATAGTTAACTTATTAGTGTTGTAACCAAATATTGCTAAAAGAGAGGGTGATGGAAATACCACTATTATGCAAGTAGAACTCAACCAGGTGAATGCCATATATATTATTGAATGACATAGGTAGACAAGGGAAATGGTGTTTAGAAGATTGATTTAGTCCACATTCAATGTTAAAAAATTCTAAACATTGGTCAACAAATTATACAAGTAGCTGATGCATGAAAGAATAATCAATAGAGATAGAAAGACTAGGACAAGGGAATTGGAGGGAAATATTGCTGCCTTGGTAGTCACACCCAATTTTAGGGGCTAAATTTCACTCATGGGCTAATTTTACATGTTTTATTTTATTATTTTTTTTTCTAAAAAAGGATTTGCCAATTTCCATTTTTTTCTAAATTGATTTACCAAACTTCTATAGATAAAAGTATGTTACTCGAAAAATCATCAATCTTTTCTAGAAACTATATAAAATCCTTAAGAATTTGAGTATTTTTACAAAAAATCGTCAAGCATTTTATGGTTGGAAATTTAAGAATTAGTAATATTTGCCAAGGTTTATGCACTTTAAGAGAAGTATGGTTCCTTAAATTTTTCTATGTGACCCAATGGATCAGAAAGTGTCATGAATTTGTTGGATTATAAAGATATAAAAATTAAAATTTTGATGTCAAATTCAAAGATGCCACATTTTGAATACATGGAGTGGAGAGAGATGATAATATCTCATGAAGAGAAAGAGGGACTAATCTTGGGGATGGGAAATTAAGGGATCAAAATTCTTGATTGGCATATATAATTGATGAATTAACAAAAGAGAAAACAAAAATTGTTGAGGATCATTAGTTGAAGTCCAAAAGTTACATAAATAAATTGTTGAAAAGGTTTCTCAAACAAGGCCCCTGTCAAAATTATTCCAGATGATGGAAGATTTTAATGATGATGATAAGATCACACACATTTCCAGCAATGAAAATAATGTAGATGGTATATTAGAAAGGATAACTTCTTACAAAATTCATATTCATGAACTATACAGTAAAGGTCAAAGTTAAGAAATGATTTTAGATGATGAGAACACGGCCAATCTAAACATTATTTTAAAGGAAAGATAATTGTTCATTCAAAATTTACAATCTTGGATTTCTAAAAAAATATTTGGATATTGAAACACTGTCACAATCTCAAGAGAAATTGAAAGGGAAATTATACGATGATTTGAGGCAGATTCAAGGAAGGTAGTATTCAATTACTGCCAAACATGAAATATAGATAAAATAAATTTGCAAATGAATAAGTTTAGGCCACATTTCAAATTATTTCATCGTTACAAAGTTGTTCTTGTAAATAATACATAGCTAGATATAAAAAAATTATAGCCTTACATGTCATATAAAGTTGGAAAAACTAACCAAATAATTCAAATTTTGAACACTTTGTCTTAGGAATCATTGGATGAAATAGGAATCAAGGATAGAATTGGTATATTCTAGATATTTAAAGGGTGATCGCAAATAAGGAGATGATACTTGTGACTAAATAACAATGTTCATAAATGAATTTAAAATCCTTAAGAGATTTTAAGAATCAATTTTATCCTACTTGTAAGTTTAGTCTACCCTACCCATGGACAAAAGAGTTAAGATTATTGGGATCTCATGTTTATGAGGAAGATATTAGAGTGTGTAGAAATAATGTGGAGATAGTATATGAAGGATTGGGATGATCCATTTCAAGGAAGTAAATTGTTTATACAATGATATGTGATTTTATTATTTTGGTTATCATTAAAAATTTGTATAAGGCACAACCTCCTAGATCTTTTAAATTATACACATAAATTGATATTACTTATAGTAGAATAATGGAATTCTCTTATCGTACAGGTCAAGCTTGGGGAAACATTTCCTAATTAAGGCCTAACAGTTCAATACCACGAGACAAGGAGGTTGCACCTTTAGTAACTAAAAATAAATCAACTAATCACAAAAGTAGAAAATGAAGATAACAAGGTAAACACATGGGCATAAAACTGACACCATATCCCTATATTATTGACATTTATTAGAAGGTTATTACCCCTTAGGCGACACTTCTTCACGTCATCAAAGATACCTACTTTTGAGGGCGAGCATATAGGGTATCAATAAATGGTTGGAACAAAAGGGCTATATTGTAACATACCCACTACGGGGCTAGAAAATTTTTGGCCTTTTTCTTCTTTTCTCCGAGGAACAAAATTCCCTGAACCCCTACGGGGCCTCATACAGACCCTACCATCCCTTATCCGTACTCATAAGATCGGTGGCTATGACCACATGCCTTATCGGAGAGGTACCCGTTGGCTTTCGTGATTCGGAAAATCGCGATGCATGCATTTCCCTTTCTCTCTTGTCTTTTGAAGGGACGAAACCCAAAATGGTTTTAACAGCTTATCGAGATTCACAACAACTCGGATTAAGCCTTGATACTCTACCCTTCAAGATTTCACATACTGGAAATTCAGGATATGCGATGATAGGAGGTTTCGCGCTTAGGTTTCCTGGGAGCTGAAACTCCAAAACCTGCACACACACACACACACACACACACACACACACACACACACACACACACACACACACAAACACACACACACACATATATATTGCTCCGTCTATTTCGGGAATTTGCAAACTGGGTCTTCGAGGCTGGCGAGTACAAGAAAACTTACCAATAGGTATCTTAGATACCGAAATACCCAATATTATTCATGCTAAGCCCTTTCGGCATCCCTCCTTTCGAGACTTCGCTAATCGGGGTTTTGAGACTAGTGAATTCATGGGGCCCACACTTAGATACCCCGAGTGCCAAAATACCGAAGTATAACCACTTTTCCACACTCTATCCTTTCGGGGTTTCACAAGTCAGGATTTCGGGATTTGCGAGTACAAGGGAAACTTACCCTTGGGTTTTCCGGGTACTGAAACACTGAAATGCCGAACCAAATCACGCTATGCCAATTTCGGGAGTCCGCGAATCGGGGTTTCGTATATCAGAATTTCGGAATGCAAGAGGTCAAATATTCACACTCCTCGACTACCCGAATGCTGAAAAGCCGATATACCCACTTATCATACTTTCAACCAAAATCGAGGTTCCATAGTTCAGGATTTCACGACTAGTGGGTACAAGGGAACTTATCCTCGAATGTCCTAGTTCCGAAATGCCGAACACCAATACTTACCCATGCCTATCCAAATCGAAGTTTCATGAATCCGAGATTCGTGATGTGCGCAGACACGAGGTCTCGCATTTAGATCTTCCGGGAGCCGAAACTCCAAAGTACAAACTCTTAACCTACGCAACTATTTTGGGATTTCACCCATCGACATTTCGCAGGTCAGGGATTTGGGACTTGCGAGTACAAGGGACTCGCCTCTAGGTATTCTGGGTACTGAAACTCTGAAAACTCATAACTTACCCACACACTAGTATTTCGATATTTCATATGTCAGGATTTCGCGAGTCGTGAGGACAAGGGTTCTTACCCTCGGATCTCCCGGGTGCCAAAAAGCTGAAACGCTTACCGGCCACCATGTGTACTCAACAACTGGACGGTCTAGGTACTCCTATGGGTCTTGGAATCGACGGTCCCGATTTCTTCGCTACTTACGAAGGTTAAAAAGGAGTCAAGGCATTAACGCCTACGTTCCTTCATCCAATCTAACGATCATAACAGACCTTAGATCCTCAGAAAGGATCTCATTCGTGAATTTAGAAAGAGGAAGGGTATCCGGGGTACCGAACCACTAAAAGGTCCTTAATTCATCCACATGTTGTCATTTCGAGATTTCGTGGGTCGGGGTTTTGGGACTCGCGAGTACAAGAGGACTCACACCTAGATACCTCGAGTGTCGAAACACCGAAATGCCCTAAGTCTAAGAGGACCATTCTCTCTCTCGTGCAGGATTTTAAGACTTAAACTATAACATCCTCCTTTGGGTCCTCAGGCAATTTACACCAAGTTTTGAAGACCAGCCTAGAAGGTCTTCTAGAAGACAAAGGAGTGGTCTCAAAAGGGTGTCTTCGTGGGGAAATCTATCCAAGGCATCGGATAAGACAAACATGGGAACAAATCTCCCGAGAGTAGACTTGAAAAATATGTATTAGTTCAGTATATATATATATATATATATATATATATGTAAACATAAGCCATAC
>JZKD02S0564241.1:126367-156756 GCA_000966675.3 Picea glauca
TATCCATTGAAACCATGCTAACCATTTGAACACAAATGGACGTGTGCCAAATTTCAAGTCATATGGTATACAAGGTGTGCGACTGGGGGTTGGGGCTAAGCCCCAGCCCAGACCCTCGCGCCAGCCACAAAGTCAATCAAATTTAAATATATTTTAAAACATATAGTTAACAAGGAACAAAGCGCGATGTGTTGGCAGGGCGGACTTTGCAAAGGCTTGATAGGTGGGGAGGTTCTGGGTTTGATCCCCGTGGACTCCATAAAATTTTGAACAACCAACCATTGCCAATAACGGGGTGCCATGTGGCAGCCCATGACTGGGCCACGTGGCACCAAAACACTTATCAAAATGATGCCATGTGTCAGAATGTCATTCGTCCTCATCTACCAATCCAAAACTGCCACATCATCATATTCCACTTCAGCATATGGACATACGACCTCTACCACATCATCGTATGACCTCTGCCACGTCAGCCTGTATGGAATGCACATTGAGCGTCCGTTTTTTTCCCTGTTTGATGATTCGAATAGATCGCGATATCTCTCGCTCCCGATGTCTGTTTGAACCCAAACGAGTTGCGTTGGGTTCATGATGATGAAGGCTACACTCCTGTTCATTTTGAAGCAATTCCAAGCACTTTGAATTTTTGAGCAAAATTTGATCCCCTGATCAAGACCAGTCAATTATATGATTAGAATCATGTACATATTTCTTCAATAATGAAACATGAAAAACATCATGTGCTTTTACTGTGGGAGGAAATGCTAGCCTATAGGCTACATGTCCCACTCTATCTAGAACCTCAAAGGGTCCACAATATCGAGGTGCCAACTTGGCACAAGCTCCCATTTTCAGAGAACTCTTTCTGGGTCTAACTCTGAGATATACATGGTCTCCCATCTTGAACTCTCTTGGAGTTCTCTTTTGGTCGGCGTAAATTTTCTGTCGTTCTGAGCGAACTTCAGGTTTTGTTTTATCTGAGTCACTTTCTATTCCATTTCTTTCAACATGTTGGGTCCAAAAGAAATTCTGTTTACGATATTACTCCAACTAACACGAGTGTTGCACGGTCTACCATAGAGGACTTCAAACGGACTCATCCTTAAGGATTCTTGGTAGCCGTTGTTGTAAGCGAATTCCACTAGTGGTAGGTAGTCTTCCCGCTTCTTGGGTTGATGCATTACATGCATTCTTAACATGTCTTCTAGTATTTGGTTCACTCTTTCTGTCTGTTTGTCGGTTTGAGGGTGATAGGCGGTGCTAAACAACAACTTGGTCTCTAAGCCCACCATTAGTGATTTCCAAAAGTTGGAAGTAAATTTCATGTCTCTGTCAGACACGATCTCTTTTAGCATACCATGCAGTTTAAATATCTCCTTCAGGAATACATTGGCGATGTCTATTGCCTTACAAGTTAACTTGTCGGGGATAAAGTGAGCAGACTTGCTCAATTTATCCACCACTACCATGATGGTGTCATTTTGTTTGGTCGAGGTTGGTAATCCGGTGATGAAATCCATGGAGATGGTTTCCCATTTCCATTCCAGGATTGGTAGAGGTTGTAATAATCTTGTTGGGTGTTGGTGTTCTGCTTTTACCTGTTGGCATTCTATGCATTTGGCTAGGTACTCGGCTATGTCTTTCTTCAACCCAGGCCAGTAGAATTGTTTCCTAGTGACCGTGATCATTTTCTGGTATCCTGGATGACCAGTATAGAGTCTTTTATGTAGTTCATCTAGTATGAACCTCTTCAATTCGTCACAATATGGAATATACAATCTGCTTTGGTGAGTGAGCAGGCCTCCTTCTATCATTTGGTATTCTTCGTACTTCATCCATGTGGGTTCTTGCTGTAGGTACGAGGTCATGGTCTGGATGAAGGGATCTATTTCTTGTGCATTTCTGACTCTTTCTTTGACATCCGTCTCGTAGGTACTCACCGCGACCAGGTGAATTGTTTTCATGCTTCTGCTAAGGGCATCCACCACCCTATTTTATTTTCCTTTAATGTATTTGATTTCGAAATCAAACTCGCTAAGGAGGGCCATCCACCTAGCTTGTCTAGCATTGAGCTTTGGTTGGTCAAACATATATCACAATCCACAGTGATTTGTCATAAGTACAAATTTTCTTTTTAGGAGGTAATGCCTCCACATTTTCAAGGCATGCACTATGGAATCCAACTCTAGATCATGGGTCACATAGTTGACTTCGTGCTCATTCAATTTTCAGGATTCATAGTAGACCACACTTCCTCCTTGCATAAGGAATCCTCCGAGCCCTTCCTTACAGGCATCTGTGCACACAAGGAATTTAGCTTCGAGATCGACGATATTTAACACGGGTGCATGGGTCAGTAGATGTTTCAGGGTTTGAAATATTTCTTCACATTTTTGTGTCCATGTGAATTTTGTCCCCTTCCTCTGGAGGGCAGTGATTGGGCAACCAATCTTAGAGAATCCTTTTATAAATCTCCTATAGTACCCTGCTAATCCCATAAAATATCTGATATTTGAAACATCCTTTGGGGTAGGCCATTCCATGATAGACCTGATTTTGTCAGGGTCTACTGGTACTCCTTCTTCGGATAGAACATGGCCTAAGTAATGTATTTTCTTCTGGAAGAATTCACATTTGCTGAATTTGGCATAGAGCTGATGTTCTCTTAGCACTTGCAACACAAGCCTAAGATGATCTTCATGCTCTTCTCTATTCTTGGAGTAAATTAATATATCGTCAATAAAAACCAACACAAATTTGTCTAGGAATTTGCTGAGTACATTGTTCATCAAGCACATGAAAGTGGCAGGGGAATTGGTTAACCCAAATGACACTACCACAAACTCATTGTGACCATACCTCGTCTGGAAGGTAGTTTTATGGATGACTTCACCCTTAATTCGGACTTGATGGTATCCCGACCTCAAGTCAATCTTTGAGAAAATAGATGCACCCCCCAATTGATCGAACATGTCATCGATCTTGGGCAAGGGGTACTTGTTCTTTATGGTTACCTTATTGAGTTGTCTATAATCTATACACAGTCTAAGGGTATTGTCCTTCTTTTTCACAAATAGGACTGGTTCTCCCCATGGAGACACGCTAGGCCAGATATAGCCCTTATCCATCATTTCTCTTAATTGCAATTTGAGTTCAACTAACTCGAGTGTGCTCATCCGGTAGGGTGTCCTAGACACCGACACCGCTCCTGGTGCAAGTTCTATCAAGAAGTCTACATCTCTTCTTGGAGGTAGATCCGGTACCTCTTTCGGAAACACATCTCTATATTCTCTCAGGGTAGGGTGGTCTTCGAGGCTTGGTTTTTCATCTTCAATAGTTTTCAATACCTGTATTGCATATAGGGGACATCCTTTTCGAAAATACTTTCTCATTTGTAGAGCTGATATTTGTCTCACCAAGGTAGGTTTTCGGATCCCTTGAAGGGTTATCCTTTTTCCTTCTTTACTTACACATTCTAAGGTTTTATGGTAATAGTCCAATTTGGATTTATGGTCGGCTAGCTAGTCCATACCAATCAACAGATCATACGATCCCAGGGGTAATATGTTAAGGGTTGCTTGGGTGGGGAATTCACCCAACATTAATTGGCAGGTTGGTATGACCTCTGCTACCCTTCTTTTAGTGCTAGTGGCTAACTGTACCAACCATGTCTTGGTAGGTTTTTGTGGCAGTTTACACTTGTCAATAGCCTTAGGGGCTATGTAACTCAAATTTGAACTAGAGTCAATCAAAATAGACACTAGATGGTTGGAAATAATACCTTCTATTTCCACCACTGAAGCTTGGTGGTCAACTTGGTTATTGTCCAAGGCTGCATAAATTTGTGGCACACTCCTGGCCACATCATTGATGGTGGTAGCTTCCTGGATGTTGTAAATTCTTCGACTATTCTGTTGTTGGTGTGGACAGTCTCTTAGTAGATGTTCTTCTCCGTAACCCCAACATTTCAAGGGTTCTCTCTTTGGGTTATCAGTCTTTACTGGGGCAGATCCAGAAAGTTTATTTCCGCTCAAGGAGGGAAAGTTCTGCTGGTGTACACTTCGGGCTGGGAAGCTCATCCTTGAGTTCTTTTTATAGTCCTTAAATCTCGGGGATTTAAACCCCTTTTTCTGAAATCTCGAACTATTCTTCTGTTTCCATCCTTCGCGAGGTTCTGTTCGATGTCCAAACTATTCATGACAATAGGTTGCCTTTCAGATAGTGCCTTCTAGGGTCTTTGGCTCATCAAATTCAATTTTGTCTCGATAGTCCTTAGGTAGTCTGCTGATGAAATGTTGCACCTTTGCCTTTTCTGCCTTTATATAAGGTACATACCTTAGCAACTCGAGGAATCTGCTGACATATTCCTCTATAGTGAGTTTCCCCAATTTGAGTTCATAGAATTCTTTAGTCTTTTCGTCGAAATATTTTTTCGACAAATACTTCTTCCGAAAATATTTCTCAAACTGTTCCCAAGACAGGTCCTCTTCGCGAACCCCTTTCACATTCTTAAGGTCTTCCCACCAAATGAAAGCCTTTCTGTTCAAGTTGAAAGTGGCCACTCGGGCCTTCAAATTTTTTGAGAAGTCATGGACTCTGAAATACTTCTTTAGTCCAAGTAGCCAGGCGTCTACTTCCTCTCCTTTCTTTATTTCATTGTCGAAGGAGGGTGGTTTGGCCTTCTTGAATTCTTTAATGTTATGACTCTTGAAAAGTTTCTGATTTTTTCATTTTCTTAGGGAATGAGAGCTAGTTCTACTGCTAGAAGAGTCCTCCGAACCGCCAACTTCCTTTCCAGAGGAATCGTCCGCTGCTTGTCCTTTACCTTTGGGATTGACCTTTTTCGAGGTGCTCCTCTCAATGTGGCCACTGATATGACCATGTTTCTGTACCTCAGGTTCATGCTGCATTTGTCTTTGTAGGTCAGACAATCTCTACAGTAAAACTGCATTAATTTTTCTTTTCTTTTCTTGTTCTTTCATCATCCTCTCATTGTCAGCTTTGCAGCTTTGTAATTTGACCATGAGACTCCTCACAGTCTCGGCTAGATCTGGAGGGGTCCCTACTTCCCTCCTTTCATCAGATTCTTCATCTCTATTGTGGGAGCCCTCCCCCACTTCATGGTGAGTCACCATTCTATACGTTGATAATTTCCCGCGGTTGATCTTCCGCTTGTGTGCAAAAGAAAAAAAAAAAAAAAAAAAAAAAAAAAAACACTAGTTGTTAGTCAATGTTCACATTCATTTATAACCAATACATAATTCATATTTTTCTCATACACACACACAATAGGAGTTTTCATTCTTAACTTCGACTTTTTAATTGAGGGGTTCAAGATAAGGAGTTACTCCTTTCAACAGTACTCCGAATGGAGTCTCTGCGCAACCTGTTCATGAGCCCAAGCAGGCCAAGTGTTGTAACCATGCTCTGATACCACTTTGTAACACACCCACTACGGGGCTAGAAAATTTTCAGCCTTTTTCTTCTTTTCTCTGAGGAACGTAATTCCTAGAATCCCTACGGGGCCTCATACAGACCCTGCCATCCCTTATCTGTACTCATAAGATCGACGACTATGACCACAGGCCTTATCGGAGAGGTACCCGTCGGCTTTCACGATTCGGAAAATCGCGATGCATGCATTTCCCTTTCTCTCTTGTCTTTCGAAGGGTCAAAACCCGAAACGGTTTTAACCACTTATCGAGATTCACAACAACTCAGATTAAGCCCTGATATTCTACCCTTCAAGATTTCACATACAGAAAATTTGGGATATGCGACGACATGAGGTTTCGCGCTTAGGTTTCTCGGGAGACGAAACTTTGAAACCTGCATACATACACACACACACACACACTGCTCCGTCTATTTCGGGAATTTTCAAACCGGGTCTTCGGGACTGGCGAGTACAAGAAAACTTGCCAATAGGTATCTCGGATACCGAAATACCGAAATACCCAATATTATCCTTGCTAAGCCATTTCAGCATTCCTCCTTTCGGGACTTCGCTAATCGGGGTTTCGAGACTAGAGAATTCATGGGGCCCGCACTTAGATATCCCGGGTGCCGAAATACCGAAGTATAACCACTTCTCCACACTCTATCCTTTCAGGGTTTCACAAGTCGGGATTTCAGGATTTGCGAGTACAAGGGAAACTTACCATTGGGTTTTCCAGGTACCAAAACATCGAAATTTCGAACCAAATCACGCTATGCCAATTTCAGAATTCCACGAATCAAGGTTTCGTATATCGAAATTTCAGAATGCAAGAGGTCAAAGATTCACACTCCTCGACTACCCGAATGCCAAAAAGCTGATATACCCACTTATCATACTTTTGACTAAAATCAAGGTTCCGCAGTTCAGGATTTTGTGACTAGCGGGTACAAGGGAGCTTATCCTCGAATGTCCAGGTTCCGAAATGCCGAACACCAATACTTACCCATGTCGGTCAAATTCAGAGTTTCATGAATCGAAGATTCGTGATGTGCGCAGACATGAGGTCTTACACTTAGATCTTCCGGGAGCCGAAAGTCTGAAGCACCAACTCTTAACCTGCGCAACTATTTTAGGATTTCACCCATCGAAATTTCGCAGGTCAAGGATTCAGGACTTGTGAGTACAAGGGACTCGCCTCTAGGTATTCCGGGTACCGAATATCCGAAAACTCATAACTTACCCACACACTAGTATTTCGAGATTTCATATGTCAGGATTTTGCAAGTTGTGAGGACAAGGGTTCTTACCCTCTGATCTCCCAGGTGCCGAAAATTCGAAACGCTTATTGACTGCCATGTGTACTCAACAACTGGATGGTCCAGGTACTCCTATGGGTCTTGGAATCGACGGTCCCGATTTCTTCGCTACTTACTAAGGTTAAAAAGGAGTCGAGGCATTAATGCCTACGTTCCTTCATCCAATCTAACGATCATAACAGACCTTAGATCCTCCAAAAGGATCTCATTCATGCATTTAGCAAGAGAAAGGGTATCTGGGGTACCGAACCACCGAAAGGATCTCATTCGTGCATTTAGCAAGAGAAAGGGTATTTGGGGTACCGAACCACCGAAAGGTCCTTAATTCATCCACACGCTGTCATTTCGGGATTTCGTGGGTCGGGGTTTCAGGACTCGCGAGTATAAGAGGACTCACACCTAAATGCCCCGGGTGCTGAAACACCGAAATGTCCTAAGTCTAAGAGGACCATTCTCTCTCTCGTGCAGAATTTTAAGACTTAAACTATAACATCCTCATTTGGGTCCTCAGGCAATTTACACCAGGTTTTGAAGACCTGACTAGAAGGTCTTCTAGAAGGCAAAGGAGTGGTCTCGAAAGGGTGCCTTCGTGGGGAAATCTATCCAAGGCATCGGGTAAGACAAACACGAGAACAAATCTCCCGAGAGCAGGCTTGAAAAATCTGTATTAGTTCAGTATATATATGTAAACATAAGCCATACGTGATCATTCCAACATAAGCATGCAACCACCACTCCGATCAAAATACCATGCAGACATTTCTACACAGAAACTATTTATAAGTGTTCAAACCATGAGCATACATTTCAAGACATTTAAATTCAAGATACAAGATATAACACTTATCCGAAAAACACCAGGTGATGCAACTTCTGAGAGGGGTGCTCGTTTCCACCCAACCATAGGCTCAACGACTCTGAATGGATTTACCACTAGCCACCCCCAAGCTAGACCATGATGCTTGAGACTCTCTGTCTCTGTTCTTTTGTGACCGAGAACAAAGGCTACTCTCCTTCTTCTATGCTATCACTCACTCTGTATTTTGTTCCAGAGTTCTTCCGATCTTTTTCCTGCGATCCCCCTCCCTCGCGTGCTCCCCTTCCACACCTTTTACCTACTTTTTTTTATATATTTTTTTATATTTTTATTTTTTTTCTAGTGAGGTTGCGTGTGGCATGAATTTCCCCACGGTGGTCAGGTTAAGGCCTCCACGGATGGGCGGTTGACCCCCATCCCTCATTAACTCTTGAGGAGCCTCTTCACCTACTATTGGCAGCCATATTAATTCCTTTCTTTTACTTACAAGCTGCCTACACAAGGGTTTTAAACCCTCAATACTCGTCGCAATTTAAAAAAAAAAAATGACACCATTATCTTTCCCTTTCGCATACCTGCTTTTCGTTTTCATTTTCACGACTGCAAGCGTGAAAACCACAGTTGGAATTCATGTTGATTGCATTAAAATGATCTTTTGGATTGTTATGAACCTATTTGTTTATGTGGTCATCACTCTTTGAATTCAAACACACCACTGGTCACACATTATCAAAACACCAAATATCTATGCTTTTGACTATTATTAATATGGTGTTGATTTACAAAAGATTTAATGCAATGGTTTGATTGAATACATTAATTTTTGGGTCAAATCATGGTTCATTTGACATGTTGTTTAAAATTCTTTTGATATGCACTATTTTGATTTGAATGCAACATTTTACCAATGTGCCGTCGATTGTACAACCCGACATGATATTTTTGCATGGTCCCAATTTACTCCACCACCCTCGCACGCATAAGCATTAACGATCTGTCTTGCATTTTGGGTTTCCTTTGCTTGTTTTGGGGAAGCTGCGGGAAAAATGGTTCTGTGTCTACTGTGTCAAACCCTATCACCGATTACCCTGTTGATTTTGTGCTATTAGCTATGGCTCCTGTAGTGTGAATCGAGCCCAATGGTGTCCAAACTTTGTTGTTGTTTGATAACGCCTGAGAGGACCTAGAGAGGAATGGTTGGTTGGTTTTCATTGAGAAGTTTGAGGGTTTCAACCTCGCATTCGCTCAAAAATTTGCACTTACATTCGATGGGTGCAGAGCCAAAATTAGGGATGTCCAGCTTGAAGTAAACGAGGATTTCCTTAGCTCAGCCACTGGTCTGCCGACTGAGGGACAAAGATGGTTTAAAAATTCGAAGGTTGATGAAGTACCATGGCCACTGTTGTTTACCTCAAGGAAAATCAACAGTTGCGATAAAGGTATGCCAGTTACAGCTCTTAAGTCTAGGTGGCATGATTTGTTGGCTATTATCAAGCAGTTTGTTACATGCGAGGGTAGATATGGCCTAGTTTTCCTATACCACCTACGACTGCTCATGAGTTTCATATATTTTCCCTTAAATATGCCACATTTCCTCCTTCAGAGTTTATATAAAATGGCTAAACGTTTCAAGAGGGAGAAAGCCGACTCCAACCTCTTCCACCACTGTTTAATTAAAATTATTTCGATTTATCAGTTGAAGGTGAATGGCGATTGTTGGGACACTTTCTTGTTGAGAAATGGTTTTTCTAGGCCTGAAATTGGACAAGTTGACAAAACTGTTGTTAAAGAAACCCTTTTCGGGCCTGTCGTTCCTCCTCCTACGATCTTTCCCTCTCTTGAACCCTCGACCTACCCGAACCCTACCTAAACTGACACCCGCCCTGATTCATGCCTAAAATATGGTGGTAAGACTATTAAAAGGTCTGCAAGGAACAAGGGTAAGGGTAACAACGATATCAATTACAAAAGTAAAAAGGCTGCACACTGGGTTTCACGATGTGCTTTCAACAAACCAAAATAAAACACAGACCAACAGCCAATTCTGCTGAGTGAAGATTCCGATTCCGAAATCGAACGGTTTCTGACTGACGAGTATCCATACTCACACAACCTTTGTTTAGTCAAGCCCTATGACTATGTGACGAACCTCCCGCCATGTCTTAAAGACGACCCTAACTACCCTGGGATCAAACTCGATAGAGGAACTGATAGTCAATTAAGAAGCTCCTCACCTGTAATTACACGACCTGATCAACCACAGTGCAATGAATGCAAGTCGTGGCTCGACTGATATTATACAGACGCCCCTTTGCTCCAATCCCGAATCAAGTCCTTGGAGGACCGAGTAAATGTGCTAACCAAAGAAAACGACAGGTTGCTAGCTAATGATAAAAGGCAGAAGACCACAGGCTCTGTTGTCTTTAAAAATGTCGAAGCGGCCACTACCATTGTCAATTCAAAAATAGCTTGATCAAATCAAATCCCTGAACCCGAGGTATGTTTTTTTCAAAAGTAATTTTAGGATGATTTTGTTTTGTTTTGAATTATCATATAAGATTCATTTGATCAAATTGCATCTAATTCTGTTATGATTGAATTGATGCAACATGATTCTATTTATAATAATAACTAGCTACAAAATCGTGAGATTCTGTAGCTAGTTATGCAAATTTGAATTGTTTTGATTTTACAACTAAAATTCAATATGAAAATCATGTATTCTTGTGCATTGACAGGTACACACGAATTTTAAAGGAGATTGGATCGACTGTGGTATCCTTGAACATGTTTTTTATTTTTTGGATTAGGCTGTTAGTTTTAGATAGGAATAGGAATTTGGGAGATTGTATTCCCATAATTTTTGCAACAGCTTTGATAATTTCCACAAGGAATGTTTTGATCCTGTGGCCTTTATATATGTATGATTTTTATAAACAAGGATCATCACTGCTTGGGAGCAGAAACTATGGATTTTTGATTATCAGACTTGAATGAAAGTGGATGTTTGCACAACTTTAGCTTCAACATATCATATTTTTGTTCATTTCAATTTGTAATCAAATTTTTGACTACTTTAGATATCATAATTTGTTACAGGTTGATGTGATGGGATTTAAATAGTGTTCATATTTTATGCCTCTCGTTTTATATACAACAATTGATCTGTTTACGTTTGATGATTTGAAGGTTGATCTTCTCTATCCAATGAACATTTATATACAAATTGTCATACTCATATTTATCTTAATATGATCGTTTGTCAAATGATAAATTGTTGTTGCTACATATCTTATTTGTTTTGCCATTAGCATTCAAAGCGTTACTGCTGCTTGTTTACGAGAAGCATTGGGAAAATTTGGGGTGGGTTGGCGTCATCAAACAACAAACATTGATGCCACACACATGACACATATGGATATGCGATTTCAGGTTAGTTTGCTAGTAGCATTCTATTAGTTAATTAATATAAGAATTTGCTGTAGTTTAGATACATAGTACATATTGTTACTTTTATTTCTCAGATAGATAACTGCCATTTCATTTCCTGTTGATAAAAGTTATAAAAAATTAAAAATACTGAACAATAGCTTTGCTGCCAATTCATATATGATTTTCACAGGTTTTCGATAAAAAATTTGCATTTTGTGAATACTGTACATATAATAGAAATATAAATATATCGATACACTGTATATTTAATAGGTAGAACTATTATTCTGTTAGTTAGTAAAACTGTAAATACATTTTAGATTGTATATAGTTTGCAACAACTGTTTTTCACTTAGTTAGTTTCTTTAGTTTAGTTTTTTCACTTTTCCTAGGACTTAGATCGGTCAATGGAGCCGCTAAACCCGTTGGAGTGGATTAATCCAAACGGTTTGGGGTATTTAGACAACCCCGAACCGGATCCACTCCTCTAGTTGACGAGCGATCAATTTCGCCCATCAACACCTACCAACCCGACGAGTAATTCCTTTCGGGGTCAGCGAGCCGCTCTTGGTTCTCCGGGCCAGTGAAGACCAAATATGGTTTGGTTTGGTGGAAGTTAATGCCACCATTATAGGTGCCTTCCACCACCTTTATTTAGCCATCGTGGTCTCTTTGTCAGCACATCCCCCTCCTAACAGTCCTGCATCACATATATATTTATATATATAATGTTAATTTACATTCGTTGACCTTGTATACTAAGGTCCATTCAAAATCACACATTCACATTTTTGATTTTGCCACAGTTCTTGGCCAACATAATTATTTTTATAGATTGGGTGAAACATGGTGTTACATATATATACCCAAGAAAAAAATATTTTGAGAAGGTTGACAATTTTGGGGTCTAGTAGTTCATGCTATATTTAGATCTTGTTGCAATGAGAACACATCTATTTTGAATACTTTTAATTAAATTGAGTGTAGGATTTTTTTAGGATTCATCCAGGTACTTTATTAGTCCATGTTCTTTAAAGTTCTGTAAAAAATTCTTATGTTTTATTGCAAAATTTCTTTCTGTCTTCAAATGGTTATTTAACATACTCAATTTCTTAGGTAGTTATACTTTTGAAAATTTGGACTTATCCATGTTTCTTTATGTGAGTGAAACATTGCTTTGATTTAAGTACTTTATTTATTTAATATTATGATGGATATTGTATGTGATATTTAAGTATATGATTTGGGGTATGATATATCCTTGAACTTTCATGGTAATGTTAGGTATCATACTACTTTAATTATTTGTGATTGGATGCATTATGCTTCGAGCATCTCGAGTTGTTGCATTTATGTGAAATACTTTGAAAAATTGGTATCGTTTTATATCCATTACATATTCATCCCATAGTATATTGTTGTTTTAGGAATATACATTTTCTTTGGCATCTTCAATTGTTAAATGTTATGTTAATATTTCATTATTATTATTATTATTATTTTTTTTTTTAAGTCCCTGCCGTAGGCATAGAGTGACTATAGCAATCGATAAATCGTTGACCTTTTGGAGTGTGTTTGATCAACTAGGATTAAGGTGCCCTTAAAACTAAAGGAAATATATGTTTTAATCTCTTTGCATTATTTAAGTTGTTTATTTTTATCCTTTTATTTAATAATAATAATCTATTTTTAAGGTCACGACCAAGCCAAAAACCAAATTGGTGTATAAGACCCCCTTGTTTGTGGGACAAGGGACCCCCTCCTTCCAATGATTTGACTAGTAAAGTTTCTAGAGAAAGATGGAGCGTATTGGAGCATAATTGGAGCTAGAAACTGAAGAGATAGGTTCTCAGGCTTGAAGAGTGAACTCCTGGGTGAGTTTCACTAAAACAACAAGTGTTTGATGTTGGTTTGCTGGTAGTTTTCCTAGCAACAAGTTCCCTTGAGTTCCCAACTAAGATATTCCTAGCTACCTGTGCCATAGAGACCCTGATAAACAAATGGGACACATGAGGGACTGAGATTAGTGAAGGGGTACATTCCTTGGGTTGGGTAGGTCAAGAGGAAGAGAACTGGTGGAAAATTAGGATAGTTGGAGAAAGCTAGTAGTGGGTTGTGATTTTTCTGAGATGTGAGTGGAAAATGAGAGACCACCCTCTTTTGTGGATTACTAGCCTTAGCTCGGGGGCGACTGGATATTGGGATTTGGAACAATCAGTTTATGGTTGGGTGGAATGTCCATTCCAAGCAACTGGTTGCACAACTTTAGTTTAAAGATAAGTGCTTTATCTTGTTGCTGAGTTATTTACATGTGTTATTGTTGTGCATGAACTCTGTGTGAATGAGAATGATTTATATGCTACTGTAATGATCTATTTAGTTGCATTTCATGTTGATTATTAACATGTTGTAGATGATTCTATTTTATGGTTGTAGACAATAGCTAAATCTGTTTTAATTCGTAGATGAAAGCTACATGAAATTAGTTAACTGTAAATGAATTAATTTAGTTAGCAGAAATTTCATTTTTATGAGTATTCCACACCGTAATGTCCCTCAGATGGGTTGGAGGACGTTTCATTATGGTATCAGAGCCTCAGATTCAAACACCGGGCTTGCATAGGCCAAGAATCAGAGCAAATTGGTGAAATTTGTTGTTGTAGATTTTGTTTGTGACATATTTGGGGGAAAAAAGAGAATATAGAGAGAAATATCCGAATTTGTGGGAACAATCCAAGTTTGAATGACTCTAGACAATTTAATGGTTGTTAATATCGAGGAGAGTATGAACCATCAGATCACTCTACGTCGGGAACATATCGTGACCATCAGATTTCCTAACTACAAATGCATACTAATGCATACTAAAGAAAAACACTAAGAAACACACTTTTACCTAATGACATATTAGACCAAGTAGATCTTAAATAAATCCTAAGTGTCTAAATATCCTAACATCCCCCCTTAAGAACAACTTGGGATAGGATTGAAGGATTTACAATGTTGACACAATAGGAGAAGGAAGGAGGCATTAGAGCATATCCCCCCTTAATGGCAACTTCCTGAACTCCTAACATAGATCAAAGTTTGGAAAACTTCGCTTCTGTAAGAGACTTTGTGAAAATGTTTGCAACTTGATCTTCTATAGGGAAAAATAACACTTCAATAACTTGATCATGAATGAGATTTCAGATGAAGTGCATGTGTAGCTCGATGTGCTTTCTGTGCTGATGTTGAACTGGGTCTTTGGTGAGCTTGATGGCACTCTGATTGTCACACCAAAGGCTGGTCGGATGCTTCTGCTCGAATATGAACTCTGAAAGGATCCATCGAAGCCATAAATCTTCTTGATTTACATTTACGGCTGCTCGGTACTCTGCTTTTGCTGAAGAAAGTGAAATAGCCTATTGTTTCTTACAAGCCCAAGTGACAGGTCCTGAGCCAAGGCTGAAAAAATAACCTGCAGTAGACTTCCGATCATCAGGGTCACCGACCCAATCTGAATCAATGAAACCAACCAATAAAGGAGTCCCCCCTGAACTGTAATGTATCCCGAACTGAATTGTACTACGAACATAGTGAAGTATCCTTTTGGCTGCTTTCCAATGGATTTCATGGGGTGTTTGCATATACCGGGCAACAAGACCAACAACAAAGGAAATATCAGGATGGGTATGAGTCAAGTATAAGAGACTACCAACTAACTGACGGTATAGGGTGGCATCAAATTCAGGAGAAGTACATGTGGTAGTAAGCTTGACTCCATACTGGAAGGGAGAAGGGGTTGGTTTACAATCATCCATGTGAAAGTGACAAAGAAGGTCACAAGCATACTTAGACTGGGAAAGAAAAATTCCTTCATTGGTTTGCAAAACTTGGAGGCCAAGGTAATAGTGCAAAAAACCTAAGTCTGTCATTTCAAATTTCTTCTTAAGGTTGGTTTTCACATTGTTTAAAAGTTTTGAGTCACTACCAGTAAGGATAAGGTCATCAACACAAAGGACAAGGATTATGAGATGGATTCCTACTTTCTTGGTATAAACATTAGGATCAAAATGGCATATAGAGAATCCGGTGTCAATAAGAATGTTGTCCATTTTGGCATACCAAGCTCGGGGAGCTTTATTAAGACCATAAATAGATTTCTTAAGGTGACAAACAAGGCTAGAGTCATTCTGGACATATCCAAGAGGTTGTTCCATGTAGATTTCTTCTTTCAAATCGCCATGCAAGAAGGCAGATTTAACATCCATCTGATGGACTTCCCATTTATGTGAGGCAGCAAGGGAAAGAACAAGGCAGATGGAATTCATTTTGGATACAATGGAAAATGTTTCATTATAGTCAATTCCTTCAACTTGGGAGAATCCTTTGGCAACTAATTGAGCCTTGTGTCTTTCAACACTTCCATATGATGCATACTTAGTTCTGTAGACCCATTTACATCTGATAAGTTTTCTTCCTTTTGGAAGAGGTACAAGATCCCAAGTATCGTTTTCCATTAAAGAAAGATACTCTTCATTCATTGCTGTATCCCAATCTGGATGACCTGAAGCTTCTGCAAATGTCTCTGGATCACGAGTCTCTGAAACTTGAGCCAAAAGAGAAGAGGCTCGTTGGAACCATGAATGTGTTCAACGCTGATCTGAAGGATCACCGACAAGATCACCAACTGCTTCTCATGTTGAACGAACCCATCTAGGAAGCAGTGGAACTGGTGCTTGTTTAGGTTCAAAGGACTCATTTGGAGGAAGGTTAGCAGGCAGAGGTGGATTTTCATCCTCACTGTAATCATCTAAAGAAGAAACCAGAATAGGAACAGAAGAAGGCATAAATGATGAAGATGGATCGTAGGCCGAAGAAGGCACAACCACCGAATTAGGCTCGTGGGACAAGAGATTTTCATAAAATTTAACATCTCTTCCGAGAATAATTTCATTACAATGTGGTTGAAGAAGTATATAACCTTTGACATCTTCAGAATAAACAACAAATATACACTTCTCACTTTTAGGCTGCAATGCTTTCCTTTTCTCATTAGGAATGTGAGATTATGCTATACTGCCAAATACACAGAAGTGACTTACATTTGGTTTAATTTTAGTCCAAGCTTCTTCCATTGTTATATTTTTAAGAGCCTTTGTGGGAGTGAGATTGACTATGTAATTTGCATAGTTGATTGTTTCCACCCAATACTTTAGACTTAATCCCTTAGATTGGATCATACAATTAGCCATTTCTTTTAATGTGCAGTTCTTTCTCTCAACAACACCATTTTGTTGGGCTGTATATGGAACAATGTGTTTCATTTGGATGCCCTGTGTAGTGAAGTAACTTGTAAAATTATTGTTCACATATTCGCCTCCATTATCTGTTCTTAACTTTTGAATTTGATGTCCAAATTGCTTTTCTACAAGGGCCTTGTAGGCCATAAAATTGTCAAAAACTTCACTCTTAAGTTTTAATAAGTAAACCCAAGTACGTCTGGAAAAATCATCAATGAAATTTAAGAAATACTTGCACCCAGAAAAAGAAGGAGAAGAAAATGGACCACACAAATCACTGTGAACAAGCTGTAAAGGGCCCGAGGTGTGCCAAGAGGCACATTTGTCAAAACTGTCCCGATGATGTTTTCCGAGAACGCAACCGAGAAAAACACCATCTCTACATGAAATAAGAGGAAGACCAATCACCATCTGTTGATTACATAGTTTTTGAAATGAGCGATAGTTTAGATGACCAAACCGCTCATGCCAAAGTTTTCTCAAGTCATTGCTATGAGCAACAAAAAATGATGAAAAAGTTGATGACCCAAAGTTTTTAAACTTGTACAACCTGGTAATATCATCAGCAATTCCAGTTGCAAGAACATGCTTAGGATCTTTTAGATCCTTGATTACAACTTGGTGAGGTGAAAACTCTACGGTTTTACCTTCACCTGAATGAGTGATTTGATATGCTGATAGAAGGTTACAAGAAAGACTTGGAACACATAATACATCATTGAAATGACCATTATCTAGAACTGTTCCAGATCCTATAACACTAAGAGATCTATCATCACCAACGGATATTTTCTTGGTGTTACATTCATTTAGAGCATAAAATATGGCTTTATCCTTAGCCATATGATAAGATGATCCTGAATCAATAAACCACTCATAAGAAGAAGAAGAAGTAGAATTTGTGTTGGAGGATAAACCAGAGGAAGAAAGTGCATGTCCATGAGAATAAGAAGAAGAAGTAGAATCAATACTGATGTTGTGCTTCTTCATCACTGCTTCTAAAGCTGCCATCTTCTTGAAACATTTGGACTCATCATGACCATCTTTATCACAAAAGTTGCAATGTCTGTCAGTCTTCTTATTTTTATATTTTTCTTCTTTATCACCATTAGGAGTTGAAGCCATCTGAGCGGGTTTGGGACCCTTATATTGGTTGTTGTTGTAGCGAGGATGTTGATTCTTGGGATACTTGGGTTTATCTTTCTGCTGGGCAGCTAAGGCTTTGTTAGAGGTACCTGTAGTACTGATCACTCCAAGTTGTATAAGCTTATCTTCCTCTCTAATCAAAGCAACACAAAAGGACTCAAGAGTGGGTTTTTCATAAGCTTTCCCTAGAGCCTCTCTCATGGCATAAAAGGTAGATACAAATACAAAATATGCACTACCTAACTTAGAAAGAATAAGATAGATGCAATGCTCTTCCTCCATTTTTATCTTACATTCTTCGCATAAAATTTCGAGTGTTTTAAACTTAGATAGATAGTCTCCAAGGAAATAAAAATCACTTGGACTCAAGGTCAGTATTTTATTTTTTAACTGTTGTGCTCGAATAATATTGAGTTTACGAAACACAGATTCAATCTTGTCCCAAGCTTCTTCGGGGTCATCAATTTCTTGAAGGTGGTACCTTAAATCAGGAGAGATGGACATTCCGATTAGTCCAAGTGCTTCATCACTCCTATTATACCATTTGGCTTTCTTATCATCATCAATGGGTGATTTTTCCTTTCCCAAGGTAATCCGGTACATGCCTTTACTTCTTAATAAATATTCCATATGATATTTCCATTGGAAGTAGTTGTTGCTGGTAAGCAAGACATGACTTGTAGAAGCCATATTAAATATGCAGATAATGTGGGTTTAAAAACTGAAACCGATTATCTGGATGGAAATATCTCAAAAAGTTATGCGGTTTAAAAAAAAATGACACTGAAAATGGACTTTCGATGTGAGAGTTATGCCCTTTTAAAAAAAGGCATAAATGGTAACCAAATGACCACATAATAGTGTAAGTTGCTTTATGAAATGACCCACTTTTATAAAGAGAAGTGGCGATCACTTTTACAATGAAGTTACTTTATAATAGAAAAGCTGCATGCAAAATAAATAACTCTAAAATAAAATATTAAAGCTACTTATAGTTATTCACTTTTATAATTGAAGTGAAATACACTTTACAATTTTAGCATGAATTTTTTCAAAAAAGTAACAAAAGAGAGACTTGAGCTCAAGACCTCTTACTTAATAAGGAAAGTTTTAACCAAATGGTCGTAGCAAAACATATTGTAATGTTCATAAGGAGGATTATTGTTTTTGTTGAAGATGGCCTTGGAGAGCATGTTAAAAAAAAACTCTTTTCACACAGGAAAAAAATTTCGCTTCTCGATGACAAGAAGGGTTAGATCTCGATTAGCTTACCTGGAAGATGCACCTTTTCCTATTTGTTTATGATTTTCTGAGATTGCACATAGCGTGGGGAAAAGAGCATACACAGATCTAAAAGAGTAGCAACCTGGAAATAAATAATACAAAATCGAAATAAAACCAAAATACTACTCTGCAAAAATTTTAAAAATGCGTATTCAAGCTTTATACCTCTAGATCTGATTGTAATGGTCGTATCTTGGGAAAACGAAAACCTTTTCGAGTGAAACAAAAAGTGTTCCTGAATGAAACTAGTGCTTTGGATGCAATGGAACAGTCCTCTTAGCCCAAAAATGTATGAAAATGTATGAAAATGTACGAAAATGGAGATGAGGCAACTCGGCTTCACGATCTCGATCTACAACAGGAGTGAGTCTTCAAACATGCTTTGATACCATGCTCGACAACACAAGTATTCCAACAAAGGACAAACACCTTCAGTAACCACTCAAATAACCAGATCAAAGATGAACACACCGATGTTTTCACGTGGTAAAACCCCTACGGGGAAACATCCACGACCCCAACCAACGCGACCACTTGGAGCAGTTTATTAATGCAAAAGAAAAAGATTAAGAGATATTTTACAATAGATTTTCTCACAATTGATCATTGACAAATGAATCTCCATGCTATTTAAATAGAGATCATGGACCAATCGGGTGTTAAGCCACAAATCAATGGTCTTTAAGATCGAGGAGAGTATGAACCGTCAGATCACTCTATGTTAGGAACATATCGTGACCGTTGGATTTCCTAACTACAAATGCATCTTAATGCATACTAAAGAAAAACACTAAGAAACACACTTTTACGTAATGACATATTAGACCAAGTAATCTTAGCTAACTCTTAAGTGTCTAAATATCCTAATAGGGTCAGCTAAAAGGGCGAAGAATTTGGTTCAACCATAAGACATCTCTGATTGTCGATGACCGATGGTCAGGGGTCCCATCGAAGTGTTATCAATTGTCGATGGAAATCTCCGATGGTTGATGCGTTGGTGGTCGGAGGTTGACCAAATTTGGTGAAGTATTTGTAATCAAGAAAGAAAAGACACCGATGGCCGACGCATTGATGATTTGGCACTGACCGAATTCAACAAAGTGTTCAGGTTGTCTAAGAGAATCAACCAATGGCCGATGAAGGGAAGAGGATGATGATGTCAACATCCACGTGTCATGCCACATCACCCAAGTTGACACCCTAGGATGATGTGTCATGTCATGTCAACATCCACATGTCATGCCATTCCATGAGTTTCCACATCAACCTAGAAGTGGCCAATGGCCAGGTCGACCAATTTGGGGAAGTGTTTTCGATAGTCATTGAGGATTTCCAAATGTCGAAGGGTCGATGGTCGGGCATTGGAAGAATCAGTGAGGAGTTACATTCTGATCCAAATTTTAGGGGGTATATGGTCTAAATTCGGATGCAAAAATCATAAATCTATAAATCTAATAGATTGTCCATGTGGATGAAGGATATGTCCACCTCCTCATCAATTAATTGGGCTAACAGGTTGCCCATATGGGTCAAAGAGAGTCCCACCTCTCCATTATTGCATTGGGTTTTATTTTCCATTACTTAGTTAGCTGGGTAGTTAGATATATTATAATAATAATAAAGACTCATTTAATGAGCTCTTTCCATTATTGTATCGGGTTTTATTTTCCACTACTTAGTTAGGTGGGTAGTTAGATATATTATACTAATAATAAAGACTCATTTAATGATCTATTTTTGAATTTGTCCAATGGACCATTTTGTAATTTTACATAAAGGCCTAGAAAACCTTATCATAATATCAAGTTACTCATTTTGGCTTCTCTCATATTTTTTTATTGCTCATTGTGAGATTAATTAGCTTTGAGTGATTTACTAGTAATTATTTTTAGAGGTGAGGCTCCTCTTTGAGCCTCACCTCCCGAGTACTTAATTTACATGTTTTTTTCCATGCTTTATTTTTCCATGCAATATTGGCACATCTAAGCTCCCTCCTCTCTCGGCATTCAAGCCATCCAAATATCAACCCCCGAGATCCGGATCACATTCGCCAACAAACATCACCAACTGTCTACAGTCGAATCGAATGATTTAAGAGTTGTGCGCAAATTGGGTGTCGAGGAGTTGGGCCGATGGCCGACAGTCACATCAACAGATTGGGGAAAGTGTGGTGTGTGCCCAAGGAAGGACGCTGGTTGCCTATGGTCGATAGAGTCAGATCAACGGTTGTTTTTTCCTTTGATTTGAGATCGATGACTTACATTTAAAGGGTTGTTATAGTAGTAAAACAATCAGTTTTATGCCAATTTTTGAGGTTTTTGAAGGTCCTTAACTTGCGGGGCATTTTTGAGGCCCTAAATGATGTTTTTAGAAAGTCAAAACCCATGAAAACAGAGTGTACCAAGGTACAATTTGACTCTACATCTCAAATAAAATAACTCAGAGAGAGCTATCCAATGAGCTAAAAGGTTTGCAAAACAAAGCTCGTATGAGAAAGTTACAACCAAAACAATGAGGGTAAAATTTTGGCACCAATTTTACTTCCAAAGGGAATAAATCCATGCTCAGAATTCCATTGGGGGCACATGAGTAGTCGATGGAAATATTATGACCCATAGAAGCCAATAATGAAGTCATAATTTGGTTATGGGTACCTGAAAATGTGTAGGAAGAGAAATAAGACACATGTAGCATATAGGGGTAAATTGGGTAAAACAACCTAAACTTCTTCGGACCATAACTATCATCTTGGAGCTTAGATTTGAGAAAATGAATAGTTGATGGAAATGTATTGAAGAGTAGAAGACATCTGTCCACCCATAACTTTGAATTGGGTAGTAAAATATTTCAGAAATTAATAAATAGATTTCTGTAGCAGTAAAAGAGTGGAATTGGAAGCATGTAAATGTTCACTTAGAATTCAGCTTGAGGCATGGTTACAGCCATTGGGAAGCTGTTTCAAAGATGAATGAATCTAAGGAATCATATTTTTGATTGGTACATTGTGTCCTTCATAAATTTATGAAGAAATAACCTGTATTAATGGATGGAATGTTTGATGCTATGCATGTTTCTAATAGAAATTATTACACGCACATTTCTTACAGAGTTAAAGGTACGAAAAAAAAAATTGTTTCTTATATGAGGACTGAAGTTATGGAAGATTCTCAAGGATATTACATCCACGAGGAAGAGGTCACATGTCTGGATGTTAGCATGGGGAATGCTGAGACATAGTCAAATGGAAGAAGAGATAGGCATGATCCTCTCATTATGAGAAGTCTGCATAGGGAAGTATAGAGCGATAGAGTTGATAATGAAAGGATTATGAAGGTTCAGGAAGAGATACTTCAGAGCTTAAACATGTTGCATAATCAAGTTAACAAATACTTGGCACCAAGAAAACAACTAGTGCTAGACACGTGTCAGCATCATGATCCCAAAGAAAAAGGGATAATCATGGAAATGATAGGTAGCTAAGAAGAATGAGCAGGAACCATCATTATCCAAGGCAATCCACTAGAAGAAATCATGCAAGTTCAGGACCAGGAAGAAGCCCAAGCGTGTCTCTTGTTAGGAGGAAAAGGAGAAGGCATGAGGAAGACATCTTGCAAGGTGAGCTTAGGAAGATTACGCCACCAAATTTCAATAGTGAGCAAAGGAAAGGAGAAGAGGCAAAGGCTTGACTATTGGAAATGAAGAAATATTTCCAGTTGCATGAATACCCCTCCTAGATAGGAACTATAATTGTTACCTACCACTTGCAAGGAAATGAAATAATGTGGTGGGATCAACTCAAGAAATCCAAGAACCTTGATGAGAAGAGGATCTCATGGAGGCAGTTCAAGGGATATTTCCAAGTGAAATATTTGTCCTAGCATTATTATGAAAGGAAAATGAAAGAGTTATTTGACCTCAAGTTGGGAACCATGGAAATGGAGGAAAATGAGAAGCAGTTCTTTGAATTTTTGAAGTATGTTGACTTCATTAGGATGAGAAGGTCAAAATCCAAAGGTTTCTAAGTGGGTTACCCTCCTTCTACAATTTGAACATACAATACGATATCCCCAGGATTTTGGAGGAGACCATAACGAGAGCAAGGCATCTTTATGAGCATAAAAAAGGAAGGCCAATGTTCCAAAAGGATTGGAATGAAAATATGAAAGGGGAAAATTATTGAAGGAAGAAAGGTGTTAAGCCACCCTTTTTTTCAGAAATAATTCCCAAATAAATCAGCAAGGTCAAGCAACCCAAAATTAACACAAGACTGTAGATTCATTTGGGAAAAGGCCAAGGAAACAACTTGTTCAATGTTGGGGATGTGAGAGAAATCACTTATATAGGGACTACCCTCACAAAGGAGAAAGAATGAGGACTATCCAAAACCTTCAAGAGGCTGAAACATTGGAAGACATGGGGGGAAACATGCCAAGGATTTATGCAACCTTGGACAACAAGCAAGAAGAATATTAATCCCCCATGATTGAAGTAGAAGGTAAGATTGACAACCAACCCATAACAATTTTGATTGATTCTAGAGCTATCCATAGTTACATAAATGCTAACATTGTTGAAAGATTTCACTTGCAAAGAAGTAAGCATAAAAAATCTTGGTTAGTTCAGTTAGCCATGGGGGCTAAGAGGAAAATCAATGAGCTGGTTAAAGATTGTCAAATAGACATGAATGGACTTAACACAAAGGTAGATGTAAACATCATACCATTGGGTTCATATGACTGTCTAATTGACATGGATTGGTTTGAAAAATACCCTGATGTCCTAGACTGTTACAACAATACAATCACATGTCTTGATGAGGAAGGGAAACAAGGCAAGATTCAAGGCATTCCAAGAGATGTAGCTGTTAGATATGTTTCAACTATGTAGCTAAAAAAGAGTTTCAGGAAGGGATGTCAGATTTTTGCAGCCCATGTGGAAGAGGAAACCAAAGCTAAAGTGACAAGCATTGAAGACCATTTGGTCTCAATGGATTTTGAAGATGTTTTTAGAGAAATCCCAAGATTTCCACTAAAAAGAGACATTGATTTCTCTATTGATTTGGTGTCAGGAGCTGCCCCAGTGTCCAAGACACCTTATAGAATGGGCACACTAGAAATGAAGGAGTTGCAAATGCAACTTGAAGAATTTTTAAATAAGGGGTATATACGCCCAAGTGTGTCACCTTGGGGATCCCTAGTGCTATTTGTAAAGAAGAAGGATGGAACCTTAAGGTTGTGTTTTGATTTCAGACCACTGAATAAGGTCACCATAAAGAAAAAATATCCTTTTCCAAGAATTGATGATTTGTTTGATCAACTAAAAGGTGCAATAATCTTTTCGAACATTGACTTGAGATCAAGTTATCATCAAGTAAGGATAAATGAATAAGGCATCAACAAGACCACATTCAGGATAAGGTATGACAATTATGAATTCATGGTAGTGCCATTTGGACTATCAAATGCCCCAACAATATTTATGTGTTTGATGAATGAAGTGTTTAGGGAGTACCTGGAAAAGTTTGTGATTGTGTTCCTAGATGATATAATCATCTACTCTAAGTCAGAACAGGAATGTGAGCAACATTTAAGAATGGTGTTGCAAGTTTTAAGAGAGCATAAATTGTATGTTAACATAAGTAAGTGCATATTTTGGAAAAAGAAGATTCATTACTTGGGGAATTCAATTTCAACAACAGGGGTAGAAGTTGATCCTAAGAAGATAGAGGCCATTAGAGGATGGTCAATTCCAAATAATGTCACAAAGGTGAGATCATTCATGGGTATTGCTTGTCATTACCGAAGATTCATAAAAGGATTTTCAAAAATTGCAAGTCCAATAAGTTCTTTACAAAAGAAGGGAGTGAAGTTTGAATGGAATTCCAATTGTGAAGAAAGCTTTCAGAAGTTGAAAGACATATTGAAAAGTGCACCAATATTGAATATTGCAGATCTAAATGAATATTTTCTTGTATGCACTGATGCATGTAAGGAAGGGCTCGGTGGAGTCCTCAATGAAAATGATCATGTGGTATGCTATGAGTCCAGAAAATTAATAGAGAATGAAATAAATTATGCCACCCATGATCTAGAGTTAGAAACAATTGTACATGCATTAAAAATGTGAAGACGTTACCTTATGGGGAAGAACTTTGAGCTAAGGACAAACCATTGTGGTCTGAAGATTTTTTTTGGACAACCAACACTAAATGATAAACAAACTAGATGGTTGGAATTTCTGAGTGAATATGAATTTGAAATTAAGCATATAAAGGGAAAATGAAATCAAGTGGTTGATGCACTTAGAAGGAGAGAACATGAGAAGCATATTGCGACCATTAGCATGTACACGATTGATCTAAGAGATCAAATTATTGCAACAACAAATTCAGATCACGATTATTTAAAAATAAAATAGATATTACAACAAGGTAATTTTCACTAGAAATTTAATTCGTATGAGTTGAGAGAAGATGGAATTCTCACATACAAAGGTAAGGTTTATGTGCCAAATTCTAATAAGCTGAAAAATGCAATTATGAAGGAAATGCATAAAGTTCCATATGCCAGACACCCATGACATCAAAATATAATTGTAGCTATAAGGAGCCAATACTTTTGGCCAGGAATGAAAAAGGAAGTGGCTAATTACATAGCCATATCCCTAGAATGACAAAAAGTGAAGACATAGCATAGGAACCCAGTAGGTTTGCTACAACCATTTCCCATTCCGGAATGGAAGTGGGAAGTTGTCACGATGGATTTTATTACAAAGATTTCAAGAACACTGAAGAAACATGATTCCATCATGGTGGCGGTAGATAAATTGACGAAGGCATCAAATTGTATTCCAGTAAAGACTACAAGCAGGGCGACAAATATTGTAGAAATTTATATGAAGGAAGTTGCTAGGTTACATGGAGTGCCTAAGAAAATTGTTTCAGATAGAGATTCAAAGTTCACTTCAAATTTCTGGAAGGGTTTGTTCAAGGGCTTTGGAACAAATTTAAATCTCAGTACTGCATATCACCAAGAGTCAGATGGGAAAACATACGGGACCAACATGATAATTGAGGACATGCTTAGAATGTATGTGATGGATCAACCATCAAAGTGGGATGATTATATTCATCTAGTTGAATTTTTCTACAACAATGGGTATCACGCCTCATTGAAAATGAGTCCATTTGAAGCATTGTATGGCATAAAATGTAACACTCCAGTGAGTTGGGATAATCCAGTAGAAAAAGCAGTGGATGGGCCATAATTGTTGAAGGAAATGGAAGAGCAGATGGAAAATATAAAGCAGAATTTAAAGGCTACCTAGGATAGGCAGAAAAGATATGAAGGCAAGAACATAATGTTTAGATATTTCAAAGTGGGAGAACATGTGTTCTTAAAATTAAAGGCAAAGAGAATTTCGATAAGATTAGGTAGTTGCCCAAATTTGGTAGCAAGATATTGTGGGCCTTTTGAAATATTAGAAAAGATAAGGCCAATTCCATACATGCTAGCATTTCCTGCATCCATGAGAGTGCATAATGTATTTCATGTATCATTATTAAAAAAATATGTGCCTGACCCCAATCACATAATTTATTGGAATGTGATCGAGGTGGAGCACAAAGGGGATTTACAGGTGGAACCAATACACATCCTGGACCAAAAAGTTAAATTTCTTAGGAAAAAATACATAGGGGTGGTAAAAGTTCAATGGACTTGCTACGGTACTGAAGATGCTACAAGGGAGCATGAGGAAAACATGCAAGTAGAATACCAACAAAGTTTTGACAATTTTGAAGAAAATGGAATGCAAGACTCTATTTTGAGCAGCTAGAGTTCCAGAACCACATCTCATAGTCCTAGCCAACTGCACTGAGGACCTTGATAAACAAATGGATCATTCCTTGGGTTAGTCTTGATAAATAGATGGTACATGCCTTGGGTTAGTCTTGATAAATGAATGGTACATCCCTTGGGTTATATTTGATAAATGAATGATACATCCCTTGGGTTAACCTTGATAAACAAATGAAGCATTCCTTGGGTCAGCGAGTTGAGAGGAACATGAGATTATGGTTGGAGCTGCTGCTAGAGTTGTTAACTTGTAGAATTTTTATTTTCTAAGTATTGTGATGTAAATTTGATTATATGTATATCGACATAGAGTGCACCAAGGATGACACACAATTGTAGTGGAGGGGGAATGTAACATCCCCACTATAATCCCCAATTTAATTAATGCTTATGTAGATATAATGTGTGACTACGACCAAAGTGATGTAATATGCAAATTCATATTTCAATGTTTTAATAATAAAATGTGATACCGGTTGCTAATATGAACATGGACAAGAGATGGGGGTGAGTTAATCCACAAGAGAGAGGAGTGTCTAGGATAATGGCCAAGAGGGATTCAAGGGGGAATTACCCATGTATATTAATCCAACACATTTTCCTAAATTTTCTTTTTGTATATGAACCTTCCAATTTCTGATTGAGTGTTCCCAAAGCCAATCATTAAATACATGTAAGTGGGTGGGTGTGAGTAGTCACATCCCATAGTTATTGGGCACATGGGGGTTAAGTACAATCATCTTGGGGAAGAGTGTGAGTCAAGAAAGGAAATCTAAAGAGAGGAAATTCGTATGGGTTGGGGACAACAATTTTACACATGGATTTTTTGTGCATGAGGAGGAAGGAGAGAGCAGAGAAGAGATTTTGGAGCTGGTGCAACCATGGAGGGAAAATTCTAGAGCAAGATGGAGCGTAATTGGAGATGGAAACTGAAGAGACAGGTTGTCAGGCCTAAAGAGTGAACTCCTAGGAGAGTTTCACTAAAACAACACGTGTTTTTTGTTGGTTTGTTGGTAGTTTTCCTAGTAACAAGTTCCCTTGAGTTCCCAACTGAGAGATTCTTAGCTACCTATGCTATAGACAACCTGATAAATGAATGGGATGCCTGAGGGAGTGAGATCAATGAAGGGGTACATTCCTTGGGTTGGGAAAATCAAGAGGAAGAGAGTTGGTGGAAAATCAAGATAGATGTAGGAATATATCAATGGGTTGTGAGTTTTCTGAGCTATGAGTGGATAGTGAGAGACTACCCTCTTTTGTGGATTACTAGCCTCAGCTTGGGGGTGATTGGTTGTTGATATTTGGAACAATCAGTCTATAGGTTGGGTGGAACGTTTGTCCCAAGTAGCTAGCTGCACAACTCTGGTTTAAAGATAAGTGTTTTCTCTTGTTGTTGAGTTATTTACATGTGTTATTACTATGCATGAACTATGCATAAATGAGAATGATTTATATGCTGCTGTAATGAGCTATTTAGCTGCATTTCAGGTTGATTATTAGCATGTTGCAGATGCTTCTATTTTGTGGTTGTAGTCAATAGCTAATTCTGTTATAATTCATAGCTGAAAGCTATAGGAAAATAATTAACTGTAAATGAATTAATTTAGTTAGCATAAATTTCATTTTTATAAGTATTCCACACCGTAATGTCCCTCAGATGGGCTGGGGGACATTACAATATGTCAAATATTGGGACCAACATACCATAGTTTGAAATAATAAGAGGCATAAAAATGTAGCAAAAAAAGGACTTACAATATTTGGTGAAAATATGGGGTTATTTTTTTTAAAAGATATATTGGGAGGGGATATTAACAATAACCTTTTTGAGAGGTAGAAATAATATTAAGACTATTCTTTAATATTGTTGAAATAATGTAACTGCAAAGAGTACTCTTATTATTATTGATATTTTATTCATAGGATCAATCCCCATTGTGGATTGATCATGTCGGTTATTGTAATAGGACCAAATCCCCTTTTGCGGATTGGTCAACAAACAATTATAATAGGTAGAATAAGAAGTCAGCCCCAACAGTTAATTAAGAGACCCAAAAATATAGTAAAGGTGGGTTTACCCACCTAGATTGAGAAGTCAGCCCTACCAGTGAAGAGACACTTCACACGTGCCAAAACTTGTATAAATACAGGAGGCTAGCGCCTCATTTGATCATAACTCACTTTCTCAATTTGAAAGACAAGTTATGATATGTTACTGACAAAGGAGAGAGAGAGTGGAGCATATATTGGGAGAGGACTTTCTGTTTTAGCATAAGATCTCTTGGCATTGTATTGGCTATTTATATTAAGGACGTTTTGCTGGGTTTTCTTCCCCTAGAGGGTTTCCCATGATAAATGTTCTCTTGTGAATGTGTATTTCTCAATGATCTTGTTCTTATGTTGCTATTATCTATTGAAATGCAAAGAACTATAATAATGGCATAAACATTAACATGGTATCAGAGCCAACCTGAAGGAAGCATATTTCACAAGAGAAAAATGTCACTGTTGCAGTACCTACAAATTAGGGTTTTTCAAAATTGAATCTTTTCAGCCCTAAAACCACCTAGAAAGTTGTGCCCTCCCCCAAGGATCATTTTGGCACCATCAGTGCACCTTTTCAGTGGCTAGATCTCCCGAAAAGTGAAACCCTAGTTTCACAAAGTACTAGAAAACCATAAAACCAGAGTACCAGAAGTACCAGAAGTACCAGAGTACCAGAAGTACCAGAAAACTAGAAGCACCAGTCCAAAAATTCGCAGATCAAGTTTGAGGGGGTAAAAGTTGGATTTTCGAAATTTCGACTGCACCAGCTAACTCGCCTCAGCTCAATGGATCTATCCCCTGGATCAAAATTTCAAAATTCAAAGTTTGAAAAATTAGGGTTTCCTCACAAAACCCTAAGTTGAAGTTGCAGTCTCAGAACCAATTGCAGTTGCAGTACCAGTTGCAGTTGCAGCCGTAGAACCAGTTGCAATCACCCTTGAAGTTTTCTCAAGAGTTGGCAATGATTACCGCTGCTACCAGATGGAGCCACTACCTGTAAATGCTATCAAAGGTATGTACTTACATATATTTAATGGTTAAACCCTAAAGAGTATTTGCAGGAGAAGGGATCTCTTGCTATAGATCCAGAAGGATCTCAAGATCCAACACATTAAGAGGAATGATGCAACCCAGGTGTGATTATTCTGATATACATCTATTTGTCATGACATTATCTTAATCAGTGTTGCATGTTGAAGCTATGATCAAATTATTAGAAGGATTAAAAGTTGATCATAGAGCTTATCCTCTAACCTAACCTTCTGTCATGATAACGTATTGTCTTAGTACAACATACAGGTTGAAGAAAGCACTCGTCACTTGAGTGAAGGATACTTGGAAGAAAAGAAAGAACTCATTCTTGAGGACAAGGCTCCAGGTTTGATTAATCAAGATTAATAAGATTCAAAGGTACACATGATAAATTGATGACTATAATTGAGATAGCAGTCGTCGTAAAGTATTATACTTGATATCATGTGAGCATATAGAGGTAAATACTTTGCCTGATACAACTTACACCTCCTCTAGGAGAAACCTCGTGTGTTAGTTCCAGGTTGCCGTGGAAGAATGCTTGGTCACAACACTATGAGAGTGTTGACCTCATTGTATTCCTTACCTTTAATCTTTGCTTCAAATAAATTATAAGGGATAGCTCTAAAGGAGCTACTGTGATGATTGTTCATGCTATTTCTTTATATTATCAAGAAGGATATTATTCTTGCTTGTTGTTTTGTTGACCTTGCTCTAGGTCACATGAGGAAG
>JZKD02S0564241.1:157484-168220 GCA_000966675.3 Picea glauca
CTTGAAGAGGTATATGAAGAGGAACCCGTAATCCCCAATACTGCAATGAGGGAGGTTCCCAGAGCTGCATAACTAGAGAGGGAAGTCATAACTTCCCCTGGTGAGGAACTTCTAGAAGACCATGATATAGTAGAAGTGCAAGAACCTCCTCAGATGAAGATCCTCCATAAAAGAAAGCCAGCCTAGGCTAGAGAGCTTATTCAAGATGGAGAGAAATATGGTGTTCCCGAAGGAACTACGAGACAGGTGAAAAGACCAAATCCATTCTCCAGTTATGTGGCTTTGATGTGTGATCTTCTAGAAGAAGATCCTACCTTCTTTGAAGAATCCATTCATAGAAACGAACAGGCAGATGCCATGACAGAGGAATACCAATCCATAATGAAGAATGAAGTATGGGAAATAGTTCCCAGACCGAAGAATAAAGATGGGGTATCCTACAGATGGCTCTTCAAAATAAAACATGCTGCTAATGGAAGTATTGAGAAGTATAAAGCAAGATTTGTCGCTCATGGCTTTTCCTAGAAGGAAGGCATTGACTATGAAGAGACATTCTCTCTTGTAGCTAGATACACTTCAATCAGGACCATCATAGCTCTTGCAGCTAAGATGAAATGGAAGTTGCACCAAATGGACGTGAAGACAACTTTCCTGAATGGTGTTATCAAAGAGGAAGTGTATATAGAGAAACCCCAAGGATTTTAGGTTGAAGACAGGAAGTCTCATGTCTACAGATTGAAGAAAGCCTTATATGAATTAAAGCAAGCCCCTAGAGCTTGGTATGGCCGTATAGACAGTTTCTTGACAAGCTTAGGCTTTACCAAGAGTAAAGCAGACTGAAATCTCTACTTCAAAATTATGGATAATGAACCAGTAATATTACTACTATATGTGGATGACTTATTCTTAACTGGAGAAGAAAATCTCATCGCTGAATGTAAAAAGAGACTTGATGCAGAATTTGAAATGAAAGACCTTGGCCTAATGCATTACTTCTTAGGTCTTGAGGTATGGTAGAGTCCAGAAAGGATCTTCCTTAACCAAGGGAAGTACACAGTCGAAATATTAAAGAGATTCGACATGCTAGAATGTAAGTCCATGAATACACCCATGGAAATGAAGATGAAGTTGCTGGTCGATACTTCGTCAGACTTGACAGATGCCACACTGTACAGATAGATTATTGGATCACTAATGTACTTGACGAACACCAGACCAGACATTTGTTTTTCCATGAACACCTTGAGTTAGTTTCTGGTAGAGCCCAGATGTGTTCACCTAGTGGTTGCAAAACATGTGATGAGGTACCTTAAAGGTACAATAGATTATGGTCTCAGCTATGATGGAGATCATAATTCCACATTGAGTGGATACACTGATTCAGATTGGGCAGGAAGCGTTATTGACAGAAAAAGCACTTCCGGATGTTGTTTCAATTTGGGATCAACCATGATTCCATGACAGAGTAGGAAGCAATCCAATATTGCTCTCAGTACAGCGGAAGCAGAGTACATTGCCGCATGTTCTGCTAGCTGCGAAGCTATATGGCTTTGAAAGTTGTTGTCTGGTCTGTTTGACTTAGAGATGGAAGCAACCATGATCCTATGTGAAAACTAGAGCTACATAAAGATGATAGAGAATCTTGTATTCCATGACAGGTCGAAGCATATAGAGATTCGCTATCATTACATCCATGACTTGGTGCAGAGAGGAGCCTTGAAGCTCAAGTATATTAGCAAAGATGAAAAGGTTACTGATGTGTTGACCAAACCTCTATCTCGTGTAAAGTTTGAAACACTTTCGAGATAAACTTGGTATAGTCTGAAAGGACCCTCCCTGAAAGGGGGAGTATATATGATTCCTTGCTTCTGACCTCACAGTTAGACGTAAAGCAAGATGATGTGTGATTCCTTGCTTCTGACCTCACTGTTAGACATAAAGCAAGATGATTCCTTGCTTCTGACCTCGTTGTTAGATGTAAAGCAAGATGATGATGTGTTCCTTGCTTCCGACCTAGTTGTTAGATGTAAAGCAAGATGATTCCTTGCTTCTGACCTCGTTGTTAGATGTAAAGCAAGATGATGATGTGTTCCTTGCTTCTGACCTAGTTGTTAGATGTAAAGAAAGATAATTCCTTGCTTCTGACCTCATTGTTAGACATAAAGCAAGATGATGATGTGTTCCTTGATTCTGACCTAGTTGTTATATGTAAAGCAAGATGATTCCTTGCTTCTGACCCAGTTGTTAGACGTAAATCAAGATGATGTATACCTTTCTTCTGACCTAGTTGTCAGACGTAAAGCAAGATGTGACTGACACTGAGCTACCATCTTAATAGCTGTGACATTGAGCTAGTGTAGTAATGTGATATTCCATCCTAGTTCTATAATGAGGTATCATTTTTATTGATACATATTGATGCAGATGATGATGGCATTCTTTTGAGAATGACGATGCTGTCGATGAAGAAAACTTCCGATGATTTATAGATACGCCAGCCAAGATGATATTGATGATGCTGTCCTCCCACCTGATGATGTTGATGATGTTGTCCTCTCTCTCTCGCATGATGCTGCTGGAGAATACCCTTCTTGTTAAGGGGGAGTGTTGAAATAATGTAACTGCAAAGAGTATTCTTATTATTATTGATATTTTATTCATAGGATCAATCCCCATTGTGGATTGATCATGTCGGTTATTGTAATAGGACCAAATCCCCTTTTACGGATTGGTCAACAGACAATTATAATAGGCAGAATAAGAAGTCAGCCCCAACAGTTAATTAAGAGACCCAGAAATATAATAAAGTTGGGTTTACCCACCCAGATTGAGAAGTCGGCCCTGCCAGTGAAGAGACACTTCACACATGCCAGAACTTGTATAAATACAAGAGGCTAGCACCTCATTTGATCATAACTCACTTGCTCAGTTTGAAAGACAAGTTCTGATCTATTACCGACAAAGGAGAGAGAGAGTGGCGCATATCTTGGGAGAGGACTTTTTGTTTTAGCATAATATCTCTTGGCATTGTATTGGCTATTTATATTAAGGAAGTTTTTCTGGGTTTTCTTCCCCTAGAGGGTTTCCCAGGATAAATGTCGTGTCTCTTGTGAATGTGTATTTCTCAGTGATCTTGTTCTTATGTTGCTATTATCTATTGAAATGCAAAGAACTATAATAATAGCATAAACATTAACAAATATGCCACAACCCCATGCTATGCCATAAGTTTACTAAGTGAAGCATAAGGTTAAAAAGAAGAAAGGAAAAAAGTAGGATCGATGATTATTTTTCAAAGGGCCACAAAGAAATGTACATTAGTTATATAATATTACTCTTACATGTGCACTATGCACCTAAAAAGTGTAATTTGCATTCAATATTTGAATAGAGATAGCAATTTATTTATTTCAATTCACCTAAAAAAAATTAATGTACATACCAAATAGCCTCATTCATATAGGTGCATTCCATACCAAAAAAATAATGATTCACATTGATCATGTCTTCCCATTTATTATATCTTATTTAATGTGTGTTAGAGGGGGAATTTGTCATTCTTTTCTTATTTTTTTATTTTATTTTATTTATTATTATTATTATTATTATTATTTATTTTTATATTGGGGATATATATATATATATATGTGTGTGTGTGTGTGTGTGTGTTTTATTTATTTATTTTATTTAAACTTTTCACATTATTCATAGGCATCTCACTTCTCTAGAGAAATAATGTAACATGCCCATTTTCAAACCCTGAACTAGCGATACATATATTGTATATGTCATATATGGTCAGGAGCCAAGTGATGTATATTGTAAATATAGCATATGGTTGAGAGACAAAGTGATGTAATATGTAAATGCTGTAAATTGAATATAATGAATAAAATGTATTGCCAACTGCAGATGGGAATGGATGAATATTTTGGGGCTAATTATCCACAAGAGAGGGTAGGGGCCCAAGGGGAAGGGGGAGTTACCCATATCTATTAAACCAAAGCCCATTTCCTATTTTTCTCAAAATTATCCTTGCCATGAACCTTCCATTAGTTGTTGAGTGTTCTAGAGCCCAATCATTGAATTCATGTAAGATGGTTGTTGTGAGAGTCACTTCCCATAGTTATTGAGAGCATGGGGAATGAGTGCAATCAACTTGGAGAAGAGTGCAAGTAAATAAAGAGAGGAATTTCGTATGGGTAGGAGGCCATATTTTTTCATAGAGAGTTGTTTTTACATGACGTTTTCTGGCTAGCAATGGAGTTATGAGTATTGGAGCTTGAAGGTAGTTGTTATGGGCATGTTTGGATGTTGTTTAAAGATTTAATTTCATGGAGAAAGAGGTTGTGTGCCTGGGAGCGACGAGCTGTTTGAAATTTGTCCAAGAAGCATGCATTTTGGCTACTGGGAAAATTTGTGTCGCAACTGTAGAATTCCCGAAGTCCCAACAAATAAAATTCCTGTCCAACCTGTGTTGAAAGCCCTGGAGGGGAGTGGAAAGGCCTGATGGAATGTGAGTAGTGAAGGGGGATTTGATATCTTGGGTTGTGTAGGTTGAGGGGAAGTGCGCTGGTGGACTGGAAGCAACTAAGAGTTTAACTACTGAAAGGGGGACATTATCCAACCTTATGGATCTCTGTCTCTTGTGGATTCATAGCCCTAGCTTGGGGGTGTCTTGTTGTTGAGAACTGAAACATCAAGGCTACGGTTGGGAGGAACATCCATCCTATGCAATGGGTTGCACATTTTATAAGATAAGTGTTCTATTTGTTGTGTTTATTCATGTATAATGCTGATATAACTGTTGTGCAACTTACTTTGAAATTATATTTGGTTATTATTGCTTGCTAGGGGCATAATGATGCATTTAAATCCCTGTTTATATGGTTGAATGATATTGTTATCACTCTATAATCTTCCTTGGATGTAGAAGGAAAACCCATAGGTAACCATGAACCAACTTGTAGATTGGAAGCTAGCCCTTCCAACCCAGAGAGGGATCTCTCTTATAACTTAGCCACATAAAAGACTGGTTATTTGATAAGCATACTGGCTAGATCTTCAGTTGAGCGAGGATTTCAAAATATGGTGGTAGGTTTGAGTGAAACACCCATTGGGCATGGAGTCATAATAAATAGATGTCAAATCAAGGCTTTCAAAATTGGTTAATATGATCAAATGCACTTCAAAGGATAGGTAGCTAGCAATCTATCAGTCATCAAAACTATAGTAGTATGGTGGTGAGAAGACAATAACACATCAATTATAACAAAGCATCTACTAGTGGGTGAATTATATTACAATATTAGGATATTAATGTACGAAATTTGAATGTGAGATAAAGAGCATCGAAGATGAATTCTCTATCTATAATCATCCATTCAAAATAGGAGAATAAACATGATTAACAAAGATATAAAACATTCACAAGGAAAATAAACTGCAGATTACCAACACAAGAATCTCTGAGACAAATTTCCAAGTACTTTTTCTCAAAATCTTTTCATTAACATCAAAACTGAATACACAATGTCTAATAATCCTTTTTTCGCAAGTCCCAAACCCTTTCACCCTCATTTATTTCATCATATATAGGAGTACATTACATGGTAGCTCAAAAGACTCAAAATATTTAGGTTTTCTAATTTTAGAAGGAGTGAAAAGAAATTAATAAATAATTACAATAGACTCCTATATTGAGGGTTTAATTTTTATCTAACTAATACAACCGCATCATATCTCATCTACACAACTTCGGTGGAAAAAAATATGATCTTTCGAATCCTCACGATGACTTGACACATTCATCTTAGCTGGAAATTGAATAGGCTATGACTATGTGGTTTCGTAGTGACCATGTGGGACTCACTGCGAAATCTCTGTTTCCGATTGATGATGCTAAATTCACTTTAATGCTTCATCTACATATTTCATAATCTTGAAAACAACACATGTTGAGAAATGTTTGCTCTTGATACGAAGGAATTCATGGATTTCAATTGAACATTTGTTTGGAGAAAGATTCTATAGTTTATCGTGAGGAGTACCAATGGGTATTTTATGAATACAAAGCTTTGAAAAATCTGCTTCATTTACTTCAAGATCCCCCATTTCAAGAGCCCTGGAAATACTGGATATGATTTTGGTTGCTACTTGTTCATTCTTCAAATACTCTTTTTAATGATCCTTGAATGCAAAATGCTACTCATTTTCAATACTACAGACAATGATTAATCCTCACGAGTTTGCTTTCATGACACCCAGACACTTGAAGGCTTTGAAGAACTACTCACATGCCTCATTGATATTATATTGATATAAATACCATCGAATTCAACATGGTCTCTGCATACTTAGTACATGAGGTTATTGATTCCTTCATCAAAACATTCGTATCCTTCTTGTTTGTATGAGAATTACCACATGAAGATGTTTCTTTTGTTTCAGGCCCTACTTGATGACAATATATTGCTCAGAACAACCAACCGAAAAATATTCAATGCCACTATTGAATGAATCTGAAATTGCCAAACCATTTCACCAAGGCCACGACCTGCCCTATATCATTTTCTATATCATTGACAATCATACGAAGACATATTGAGCACTTAATGAAACAAATCAACCTTTCTAGTATCTAAATAAACACCGTTGGTCCAATGCTCAAATTTTGATAATCCTAAGCTAGGCTCATAGGAAGGAAAACTGAAACAATTTTTACATGTTTATAGCATTTGTGCATAATCTCCCACTGTATAACTGCATGAAAATATAGGGCCCTTTTGAAACCAATGATCAACTATATCAACATTCTCCTTTATGCCGTATTATCATATAACAACTGTATTTGGATATTTTCCATGCGACTTGGATAACATTGTATATTTAGTTTTGATGTTAATGAAAAGATTTTGAGTAGAAGAACTTGGACATTTGTCTAAAAGATTCTTGTGTTGGTAATCTGCAGTTCGTTTTCCTTGTGAATGTTTTCTAAGGGTGAGTCTAAAGTATCACATCATCTTTTTAAAGAGTCTTGAAGACATGATATAACATGTAAAAATGGTTACTTAGGATTTCAAATCAAAATTTCACCTTTAAGGGACTTGCAACCAATTAGTTTAAGCTTCGTTGCAAAAACTCCTAGCATTTCGCAGTGCCCAAATTGTCAATGTCAAATCACTGCAGAATCACCCTATCTCCATAACAGTAAGCAATCATGGGTTTTAAGTGTGGGAGTCAGTACTGTCCCTGTGGAAAATTCATGTATTTATGAGTCATCATGTTATTTCCATTTTAAAATTATCAAAACCTTGTTCTCCGTGAAATTGCTACTCAATGCCAAATTCTGGTTCGCTCCGAAATTTTCTACTCGCTGCCAAAACCTTGTTTTGTTGCCAGAATCCTAAACGCTGCAAAAAGTTTTTTTTGTTGATGAAACTATTCTACTGTCAAACCTCACCACCATTTTTATCAATAGTCATGACAATAGATAAGCTCAGAGAACAGATAAAGGAATCCCATAGTGTGATTGTGCAACTAAGGGAAAAAAATAGACAAATGAAAAAATAAATAGTAGAACACCTGGATTCATGTAAAGGAGCCTTAGAAAACAACAAGAAGATAGTTAAGAGTTCTCTGCCAATGCATAGGAAAGTCAAAAACTTATACCAACATAACAGAGTTTTGCAGACAAAGAATAGGACATTGAAAGAAGAGATGCATCAGATAGAGGAAGGAGCTGCAAAAAAGAACCTTGGACGTGTTGGCCCAAGAAACAATCAAATGATTTGGGGATGGTCAAGAATAATATTATTTTTATTTCTAGGGTCTGCTCAAGTTTTGAGATTGAAAAGTGAGGGTGAAACCCTAATTTTGATGGTATACTTGCAGTCATGGTTAACAACTAGGGTTTTAGAATTTCTCCTCTCAAATTGTGTTTTTGGATATGGAGCAAGTATGGTACGGTCTAATTTCATAAAATGCAAAGGATAACACCTTCATAAAGACCACACATATTTAAAATAAGGTTTCAAAGGAAGACATTCAAAAACAAAGATTTCACAGCGAATTACAGGCACATTGCGAAATTTCCCGTAGCAACAATTTTGCAACGAAAGTGTATTTTCATCATATCTCCTAAACCGTGCATCCGTTTGCCACAAAATTTTGAGGGAAGATGCATCAGGGTAATATGAATAAACACACTTGATTTCAGGTCAACACACTTCACGATTTTCAAGAAATGATCCACCATCACCTACAACCATTTTGGGTTTTTCTCGAAAACCGTGAACTGGGTTTTGCCCAAATTTTTTGTGGAGAAGAATAATAATTATATTAATCTTTTGACCAAAAATAAGCCCAAACCAGTGCTCTGTTTGGGAGAAAAGTCAAAATAAATTGCTACAGAAAAACTTGAGACAGTTTTGCAGTGCCATGGCTAGATTCGCTGCGAAATTGTAGAGTCAACCTAGGTCAAAGACTATTCGACTACCATCTGGATGGATCATACAAAATCACTATGATGACTTGAAGGACCACCTATTTTCCCACCGAATTCATATATTTTGATATGATTTGTATGTATAAATTAGCTAAAAGCTAAACCCTAAAATATGGGAGTCTGTTGTAATTGGTTATTATTCAGTTGTAACTCCTTCTAAATTTGGAAAATCTAAATATTTCAACCCTCTTGAGATAGAATGCAATGTAATCCTATATATTGTAATGAAGAGAAAGGTAAAAGGGTTGGAGAGTAAAGAAAACAGACTGATTATGCATGTATGATTTTCTGGCATCGATATCTTTAACATTTGGAATCCTGCTATGTTGGCATTCTTCTCGGTAATATGAGGCTTGAATGGGAATTTGGTATGTTTTGGTACTACACAAATGGATGGTCAACACTTATTCTTGGCACTAATATCTTGGAAGTCGATGATCTTTCCCTTTGATAGCTGGGTGTGATTAGGCACTAACACTTGGTATCTTCTGTATACAATTAGCCAGCGTTCTGAAACTTCTCCTCAAACTTTAAAACTCGTGCATTTTTTGACGAAATTCGGTGCTTCCTTAATATTTTTGCGTTAGGGTTCTCCACATGGTACTTAGTATTCACTTCAGTGCTCATTTTAATTCTTTTTTGTTTCTTTTGCATGTATTTTTCCCACATTGGAGTGGGGAAACGAAGAAGAGTTTTTTATAATACTTGTTATATCCAATGCACCTTGACGCATTGTGCATTATACTATCCCTTCCTCCGTGGGCTTGACGCTTGTGTATTGAGCTCCACTGTGTATTGAACTATCAGGTTAATCCTTGGTTTGTGACTTCTTGTTGGTGCTTGGCTTGAGCTTGATAATTAGTAGACTTGGAGATTGGGCTTCAAGCCCAATAATTTGTTGACAAAACAAAATTAATAACCTCGCTAATAAGCCCGAGAACAAAAACATTTAAAAACCAAAATTTTATCCCCAACTGTAAATTTTTTTCCCAAAATTCTATATTTTTTATTGTTGATAAAAATGGCGCCAATAGATGATTTGAAGCGCTACAAAAAATTTCATGAATTGGCATGAAATTTATGGAGTGCCAATAAATACTATATGTTATTTAGTTGTTGTTATGCACAATTGAGAAATTATTTTTACGTATTTAAGTAACATAGGCAGTTTCAAGTGTATGAATGCCATGCTGCTGGTTATTTCTGCATTTATATTTAGTTTCAATTTTTTTTAGTGAGTTGTTTTAATAGTAACATGACCCAACTGGGGGCTGGGTACGTTACAAAGTGGTATCAGAGCTATTGGTTCAACACTGGACCCATATGAGATAAGAACCATGGGAATTTGAGTAATTTCGATGTTGCAAACTTTGGTCTGTGTGAATTTGGAGAAAAATTAGGAGAAAATCAGAGTTAAATCCCAAAATTCATGGTCAAGATTCATGTTAGAATGAATCAGAACTGTTTAAGGAGTTTAATGGGACCAATCTGCAAATTTGTAGGGCTGAATTTGACTTGGATTGGTCAAATTTTTCATTTTAACAGTCACTGTAGAGTTACAGGAACTTTGGTAAACCGATGGCCGAGATCGTGTTTGATCGCAAGATCAACGACCGAGATTAACTTTGATAAAATAAAAAAAATTGTAAGGTTTCGGCTGTTTGGAAGGTCGAACAAATGAACGACCGAGATTCAATTTCGGCGGTTGAAAGTTGAAGGAAATCGACGGTCTAGATTCACTTGGATTGTGCTAAAAAATTTCCAAGTGTTGGAGTTCATCAAAATATTTCGCTGACGACTGATGGTCAAATTGACGAGATTTGTGGAGGGTTTGAATTTTTCCAGCTAAACTCGTTGATGGCTGACGATGGAATTAGAAATTTTGGCGAAGATTTGAGTTTGTCCAAAATAAGTCTCTGATCGTCGACAAATGATGGTCCAGGATCGACAAATTTGGCCAAATTTTCTAAGTGTCAAAGTTCACCAACGAAACATGCCGATGGAAAATGGTCGGGCATCGACATAATTTAACAAAATTTTTACACATCCAGAGAGGATCGTCGATCGTTGATGGCCGATGTTTTGGTATCGACATAATCCAACGAAGGTTTCATGCATCTGTTGATTAAGGTTGGTTGTCATTGATGTCAACCCTTGAAGAAAGACCCGTAGCACAAAGTTTTGGGTAATGGACCCAATAGTGTTTGATGTAAATATGACTCATTATTGT
>JZKD02S0564241.1:188817-200907 GCA_000966675.3 Picea glauca
CCTGTGTGCTTGTAGATGGTGTACCAGTAGGCTGTGTACCAGGATCCACAACGATCCATTGTTCTTTGTCTACAAGAAGGTCCTCCATCTTGAGCTTCCATAACTCAAAGTTTTTGCTGTTGAACTTCTCTATCTCGATTCTAGACGATCTCGCCATTTCTCTTTCTTTACTCGAATATCCACTGCAAAAGCTCCCACTAAACCCAGGTTTATCACAAACCCAAGATAAACTTGATCTATCAAGACCGATCCAAACCCTCAACAACAAAGGCATCCCTCTGAAGCCAAAAACGAGTTCTGATACCACATGTAAGTTTTAAACCTACGAAATAAAGCAATGCATATAGATTCTTAAGCAATACCGAAATTAATCAATGGCTCATACACAGAGTACACAGATATTTTATACAGGAAACCCTCAATCGGGAAAACCTTTCTTATTTTCATTATATCGAATTTCACCATTCACCATACAATATATACAATGTTTTTAGGTATTCCGTAGATACCAAAACCCTAATCCCTTAATCCAGGATTAATTTACAAATCCGCTAAAAATAACAAAAACCACCCCAAAAAAAAATTTCGGGGGGCTGCCCCGAACCCTGTCTGCCTCGGTCTACCTCCCGTTGCCGAATGCTATGTGTAACCAAGGGGGGGCATACCTACCCCCCCTTGGGACCCCCCTAGGAAAGCACCTGACACACATGGAAAAGCTCTAGGTGAAGGGATCGTCAAACACAGTTGTCGTATCTGACACACCCACACACACCCACATGCAAAGAATATAACACATACCCAACAATGATTGCTTTGACTCTGAAACCCACCATTTAGGCCATTCACGAAGTTAAATAATTCCGCATTTGAGCACTTGGATTTCAGAATGGAGGGCATGTCAGATGATTTTTTTAGGGAATGCTTTATCAATGGACTCAAAGATGAAATTTGTGCCCATGTTTTCATGGAACACCTCCAGACATGGTTGGAAGCTGCTTAATGAGCCAAGGAATCCAAACAAATTGTGTTGTCCCAGATCCACAAACCCTCCTTTCCTCCTCTCCCTAAACCCATCAATTTTTCCCCTCCTGCAACTCCCCTCAAGATCTAGAAATTAACTAGGGATGAAATGGCCGAACGTCAACTCAAGGGTCTTTGTTATAATTGTGATGAAAAATATTTTCTAGGCATAAGTGTAGGGAACAAAATCTTATTATGGCTGTGAATGATGATATTTATGAAGAAGATGTTGTTGTTCCGCCTGTGGAGGAACTACCACCACCTTCTAACCTCACCCCACCCTCTGACCCACCAGACGTTGACCCTATGATTTCACTTAATGCCCTCACTGGCTTCTCTGCTCCCCAGACTCTCAAATTAATTGGTTACATCAAAACTAGGAAATTCATCATCCTTGTGGACAGTGGTAGCACCCATAAATTTATTCATCGTTGCATTTCCCAAGAAGTCAATTGTTACATCTGTGCCATCAATAATTTTCAAATCATGATTGCCAATGGTGGTTCCATGAAATGTGGGGGACGATGTGAAAATGTGCGACTCCAAATTGGTTAGTATCACCTGAAATCCCATATGTTTTCTATAGACATGGGTGGTTGTGACATTGTTCTTGGTGCCGAATGGTTACACACTCCAGGTCCCATTCTCATGGTTTTTAAGGACTTAACCATGCAATTCCAACAGGAGGGAGAATAATATAAGTTCCAAGGCATCACCATAGGCTCCCATAAGATCATCAGTTCCCATCACATGGAAAATATCCTCAAAAAAGTTCATTCAGGAATTATCTCCCAACTCCACTCCATTCATGTTGTTGAGACACCTTCTGTGCATCCCAACCTCCAATCTATCCTCTCTTTCCACCATGTTGTTTTTACCACCCGCCAAGACCTTCCCCATTCCCTTGGAGTCCATGATCATTCCATCCCTCTCATCCTGAGAAATCTTCCTCCCAATGTTCGGCCTTATCGTCATCCCTTTACCTAGAAGAATGAAATTGAGAAAATTGTTCATGAATTACTAGAAGCCGGTGTTATCCGTCCCAATACTAGCCCCTATTCTTCCCTTGTAGTCATGGTACTCAAGAAAAAAGGTACTTGGCACATGTGTCCTGATTTCTGCACCCTCAACAAACTCACAATCAAAGACACATTCCCCATTCATGTCATTGATGACCTCTTGGATGAATTGAGTGGTGCTCAATACTTCACCAAATTGGATCTACGTTTTGGCTACCACCAGATCCATATGAAAGAACAAGACATTCCCAAGACTACAATTCACACTCATGAGGGTCATTATGAATTCTTGGTAATTCCCTTTGGATTGTGTAGTGCTCCTTCCACTTTCCAAAGTGTTATGAATGATGTCTTTCGTCCTTTTCTTCGTCGTTTTGTCTTAGTTTTCTTTGATGATATTCTGATATATAGTAAAACTTGGCCATCCCATCTCTCCCATGTGAATCAAGTTCTCCATCTACTCTCTAAACATCAACTTTTCCTCAAACAATCTAAATGTGTCTTTGGTGCCTCAGAAGTGGAATACCCGGGTCATATTTTCGGCAAGGATGCTGTCTGTGTGGATCCTACTAAAATTGAATCTATGCAATATTGGCCTCACCCTAAAACTCTTAAGAGATTGCGTGGTTTTTTGGGTTTAACGAGCTATTATAGGAAGTTTGTTTGGAATTATGGAAAGACTGCAGCTTCTCTCACTTTCCTCCTTAAAAAGAATGCTTTCACTTGGACTTCAGCTGTGGATCAAGCCTTCCAAGCTTTAAAAGATACTATGTGCTTGACCCCTTTCCTAGCTCTCCCATACTTCACAAAGACATTTTTATTGGAATGTGATGCTTCTGGGAAAGGAATTGGAGCCATCCTCATGCAAGATGGCAGGTCCTTGGCCTTCAATAGAAAACAAACTTCAGAGTGACATTTGGGCCAATCCATTTATGAAAAGGAAATGTTATCTATTCTACATGTTGTGGATCTCCGACGTCCTTGTTTATTGGGTCAACAATTCCAAATCAAAATTGATCATCAGAGTCTCAAGTATTTCCTGTAACAACGAATTTCATCATTGACACAACAAAAATGGGTGACCAAGATATTTGGATATGATTATGAGATCATTTACAAGAAGGTAAAGGAAAATGTAGTGGCCGATGCTCTTTCCTGGAAATATGAAGAATACAGGTCCCTTTTCTCCCTCTCCTTAATTGTACTAGATTGGCTCCAAGTTGTTCATCAGAAATGGTTGCAAGACCCAAAAATTTCTAGCCTGCCCCACCAATTGCAATAAAATTATTCAATTTCTCCAAGGCACTCTTGGCATAATGAAGAGATTCACTACAAAGACCATTTTTATTTATGAAAGCAATCCCAACTTAAATCCACAATGCTTTCTGAAATTCATGCCTCACTCATAGCCGAGCATTCAGGGTTTACCAAAACCTATGAACGATTCAAACACTCTTTTTTTCTGGGAGGGTATGAAACTGGATGTTCACACCTTTGTGGCTGAATGTGAGGTCTATCAATGCAACAAGGGAGAATATTTCAAAGCCCCAAGAACACTCCAACCACTTCCAATTCCCCTTTCTATTTGGCGAGATATTTCTATGCTTTTCATTGTGGGCTTACCTAAATCAGGAAATAAGTCAGTCATCATGGTGGTAGTAGATCATCTCTCCAAATATCTCATTTTGTTTTCTCTTCAACACCCATTCATAACCACCACAGTGGTTCAAATATTCATGGATAATATCTTCAATCTTCATGGCATGCCTAATTCTATTGTCTCTGACAGATACCCCACTTTCACTAGCAATTTTTGGCAAGAATTGTTCAAGCTACAGGGCACCTAATTGCATCTCAATACTGCCTATCACCCCCAGATGGATGGCCAGACTGAAGCTGTCAACAAGTGTTTGGAAAATATTTGAGGTGTTTTTCATCTGAGCGGAAAAATTGGTGGGCTCAATGGTTACCCCTAGATGAATGGTGGTACAACACATCTTACCATAATAATACTTGCATGACTCCTTTTGAAGCAGTCTATGGAAAAAATCCCCCATCAGTTCTATCCTATATTCCAGGGGTCTCGACAGTTCAGGAGGTTGAAAAAAATCTTACAATACATGAGGCTATTCTTTGTGCCCTCAATGATAATTTGGTCATGGATCATAATCACATGAAGAAAAAAGTAGATCAAGTTCATTTTGAATTCCATTTTTTTGAAGGGGATCAAGTATTTATTCGATTACAACCTTATAAGAAGACTTCACTCAAATATCAACACTATCAGAAACTTGCGTCCAAATTTTATGGTCCTTATACAGTGCTCAAGAGTGTGGGATCGATGGCCTATCAGTTATATCTACCCATTCAGTCAAAGCTCCATCCTGTTTTTCATGTTTCCTGCTTAAAGAAGGTGATTGGAACTCAGTGCCAAACTCAAACTAGTCTCCCTGAGTTGGATGAAGAAGGTTCCATATGGTTGCAGCCACAAGCAGTCTTGGCCTAGAGAGAGTGTCATCTCCGTCAACGCACCACCCAGGAAGTGTTAGTCCAATGGAAAGATACAACTTCAGAATATGCCACCTGGGAGCCGACCACCATTCTACAACAAATCCCTCATCTAAAGCCTTGAGGACAAGGCTATTCTTCAAGGGGGAGGGAATGTTAGGGACCTAACCACCCTAACCATTCACATAGGTAGAATAATATAATTCCATGTAATAAAGGCCAATATTAATAATGCCTAGCAATAAGGAAGATTAAGTCAAATGTAAGAAGACCTAAGAATCTTCTGCTTCTATAAGGATCTTCCTCTAGATTGTTCTTTTGGATAGATATAACATAAATAGAAGTAGAGGGTATGAGAAATATTTCCTTGGATATTATTGTAATAGAGCTCTGCTCTGCTGGAGGTTGCTCTCTCGAAGAGGAAAGTGAACATTGCTATCAATAATCAAAGTGCTCTTTTTGGTGTTATTCTGGTATTATTCTGGTATTATTGTTGTATTTGTTTTTATTATATCATTGCTTCTCTGCCATTTCTAGCTAAAATATTTATGTTCTGCATACTATTTTATATCTGGAATATTACAGTTTTGATTTGTCCAAGAGAAGTGGTCGATTACCGATAGAAGGAAAAGAGGCTGATGACATCATCATCCACATGTCATGTCAAATCACCCAAGTTGACACCTTATGATGACATGTCATTCCACATCAACATCCATGTGTCATGCCACATCAACCTAGAAGTGGCCGATGATCGATGGTCAGGTCGACCGATTTGGGGGATTGTTTTCGACACTCCTCGGGGATCATCGATCGCCGATGGGCCAATGGTTGGATGCCAACTGATTTAGTGAGGATATTTCATTGACCAATGAAGATCATCGATGGCTGACGATCGATCAACCAATTTATATTTGGGTGCAAATCGGTCGTTGGGGAGATGGGCCGATGGCTAACGAACGGGTCGACAATATGGAGAAAGCATTGTGGGAACCCAAAGGAGAACGTCGGTCATCGATGACCGATAAAGAAAAGATCAATGAATTATATTCCACGTGATTTGAGATCAACAGTTCATATTTAAAGGGATGTTACAGTAGTAAAACAACAAATTTTGTGGTTTTTGAAGGTCATTAACTTGCGGGGCGATTTTGAGGCCCTAAACGACATTTTTATCTAGTCAAAACCCAAAAGAAAAAAGTTAACAAGGTACACACTCTCTCTACAACTCAAATAAAAGGGCTCGTAGAGATCTATCCAATGAGATAAATTGTTTGCAAAATGGAGCTTGCATGAGAAAGTTACAGCTAAAATAGTAAGGGTAAAAGTTTTGGCACCAAATTACTTCCGGAGGGCATAACTCCTTGCTCCGAAGTCCGTTTGGGGCACATGAGTAGTCGATGGAAATATAATGACTCATAGAAGCTATCGGTGGAGTCAGAATCAGGTTATGGGTACATGAAAATGTGTAGAAACAAGACACTTGTAGCATGTAGGGATACTTGGGTAAAACAACCTAAGCTTCCTCAGACCATAACTTTTAGCTCAAAGCTCAATTTTGAGAAAATGAATAGTTGTTGGAAAGATATTAAGGAGGAGAAGACATCTATCCATCGATAATTTTGAATTGGGTTCTAAAATTTTCTCATAAGTTAATAAAGTAATTTTGAAGTAACAAGAAAGTGGAAATTGCAGCATGTGGGTGTTGTAACTTTCTGCTTAGAACCTAGAATGAGGCACGAGTATAGTAGTTGGAGAGAAATTCCAGAGAATAATGTGTTTAAGGAATCATATTTTTGTCTTGGGGCATTGTGTTATTCAGAAATTGACGAGAATAATAATCTACAATCTAATTAAAAAATAAATTGCATTATGCTTAATTCTAACAACAATTATTGCATGCACATTCTTGCAGAATTAGAGATACAAAAAAGTAGAATTTAGTCCCGACATGAGAATTAGAGATATGGAGGATGATCAAGGGTCTTATAGCCATGAAGAAGAAATTAGAGGTCTACATGTCAACATGGGTAATGATGATACTGAGTCTAATGGGAGAAGAGACATGCATGCACCTGTAACTATGAGAAGCCTGGAAAAAGAAGTGTAGAGCTACATGGATGATAATGAGAGGATCATGAAGGATCAAGGAAAGATACTTCAAAGCCTGAATATGATATAAAATCAAGTCAACAAATATTCAGGCACAAGGAAAGAAAATAGCGCCAAGAAAGTGGAAGTGTCTAGGTCTCATGATAAGATGGATGACCATGGAGGATCTATAACATCAAAGAGTATTGTAAGACATCAACATCATCATTCCCTAGGGAAATCGACTAGAAAAACATATGCACATTCAAGGTTGACAAGCAACCCAAGTATATCTCCTGTTAGGCATCAAAGAAGGAGACATGGGTTAGATAGCTTGCAAGGGGAAATGAGGAAAATCAAGCCATCATCATTTGATGGAGAAAACAATAAAGGTGAAGATGCCTAAGCATGGTTGCTGGGAATGAGGAAATATTTACAATTTCATAACTACTCATCAAATGAAAAATCCAAAATTGCATCCTACCACCGTCAAGGGAAGACATATATGTGGTGAGACCGACTGAAGCAGGTTAAGCACCTTTATGAGAAAATAATTTCTTGGAAGTAGTTCAAGAAATATTTTCAGCAATTATTTGAACTCAAACTTGGGAACATGACAATGGATGAATATGAGAAAAATTTCTTGGAACTTCTCAGGTATGTGAGCTTCATCAGAGATGAGAAGGTCAAAATTCATAGGTTCCTGAGTGGATTGCCATCTTTTTATAAGGATAAAATTTATCTTGATGAGCCCAAGAATTTAGAGGAAGCCATAAGGAAGGTTAATTATTTGTATGAGAAAAACAGAGGAAGACCATATTTCCAAATGGCTTGGGATGACAAGAAGAAAGGAAAGATAGATCAAAGGAAGAAAGGATTCAAGCCACCTTTCATAAAGAATAGATATAAATCATAAATCATATCAACAAGGGAAACCATCTCAAGGTGATCATAAAATGACAGAGTCCTTAGGAAAGAGGCCAAGTAAACGACCCATAAAGTGTCGGGGATGTGAAGGAGATCACATGTATAAAGATTTTCCTCACTGAGGAGATAAGATGAAGATTTTTCACAACGTCAAGAAGGAGGATATAGTAGAGGACGTGGGAAAAAACATGCCAAGGATCTATGGAGCCTTGGACAATATACACGTAGACTATCAATACCACATGATTGAAGTGGAAGGTAAGATTGAAAATCAACCCATATCTATTTTAATTGATTTTGGATCTATTCATAGCTATATAGATCTAAAGCTAGTTGAAAGATTTAAATTGAAGAAATGTAAGCATGAAAAGTATTGGTTAGTTCACTTGCTACTGGAACCAAGAGAAGAATTAATGAACTTGTTAAAGAATTCCCTATAAACATGAATGGAACTAACACTAAGGTAGATTTGAACATCATACCATTGGGGTCTTCTGATTGCTTGATTGGTATGGATTGGCTAGAAAGGCATCATGATGTTTTAGATTGTTATAACAAGGTTTTAAAATTTCTTGATGAAGAGGGGAATCCAAGGAAAGTGCAAGGTATTCCAAAGCCTATATATGTATGAGAGATTTCAACACTGCAGCTGAAAAGAAGTTTTAGAAAAGGGTGCCAGATATATGCAACCCATATGGAAGAGCCAATGAAGGATACAAAGACAAGTCTTGAGGATTATTCAGTCTTGAAAGAGTTTGAAGACATGTTTGAGGAGTTTCCAGGATTTCCACCAAAGAGGGATATATATTTTTGTATCGACTTAATGCCTGAAGCTACCCCAACATCCAAGACTCGATACAAAATGAGCACGCCTAAGCTAAAAGAGTTTCAAATGTAACTAGAAGAGTTGTTAAAGAAAGCATACATATGCCCAAGTGTTTCTCTTTGGGGTGCCCCAGTTCTTTTTGTCAAGAAGAAAGATGGAACACTGAGGTTATGTATTGACTTCAGACAACTGAATAAGGTTACAATCAATAATACATATCCCTTTCCAAGGATTGATGATATTTTTGATTAGCTGAAAGGAGAAAACATATTCTCCAAGATTGAATCGAGGTTAGGATATCATCAAGTGAGAATCAAAGAAGAGGATACTAGAAAAACAACCTTTAGAACAAGGTATGGACACTATGAATTTGTGTTGGCGGCTTTTGGATTGAAAAATGCACCGACTACATTTATGTGTCTGTTGAATGGGGTGTTCAAATATTTCCTTAATAAGTTTGTAATTGTATTTTTATTTATTCCAAGATATAAGAATACCATGAGTGACATTTGAGGATGGTGCAACAAGTGTTAAGAGAACACCAATTGTATGCCAAATTGAGTAAATGCACTTTCTATCAAAAGCAGATCCATTATTTGTGTTACATTGTTTTAGAAGATGGCATAGTAGTGGATCCAAAAAATATTGAAGCAATCAAGATTTGGTGACTGTCGACAAAAAAATTATAGGTTAAATCATTGATGGGTCTAGCTGGTTACTACATGAGATTCATTATGAGATTCTCCAAGATTGCACACCCAATAACATCTTTGCAAAATAAATGAGTAAATTTTGAGTGGAGTGCAAAGTGTGAAGAAAATTTCCAATGCTTAAAGGATTTGTTAACAAGTGCCCCTATTTTGAAAGTTGCAGATCCATATGAGGATTTTGTTGTGTGCACAGATGCATGCAAGGAAAGGCACAATGGAGTCCTTATGCAAAATGGACATGTAATTTGTTATGAGCCCAAAAAATTGAAGGAGCATGAAATTAATTGTGCTACACATGACTTAGAGTTGGCAACCATAGTACATGCCTTAAGGATTGTGAGGCATTACCTCATGAGCATAAAATTTGAATTAAGGACAGACCATAGTGGTCTAAAATATTTGTTAGCCAACACTAAATTTGCTAGAGAAACTAGATGGCTAGAATTACTTAGCGAATATAAATTTGATATCAAGAACATAAAGGGAAAAGAGAATAAGGTGGTTGATGCACTCAACATAAGTGCATAAAATGCATGCTACAACCATTAGTATGTATAGGGAAGATTTAAAAGATAGAATTCTAGAGGCTGTAACAATAGATCAACATTATGTGCAATTCAAGGAAAACTTACAACATAATTATATACAACATAAATATAAGTATTAGAAGATAGACGAGGATGAAATCCTCTTATTTCAGAACAAAGATTACGTTCCCAATTTTCATGAATTGAGAAATTTAGTTCTACAGGAGATGCATAATGTTCCATATGTTGGATATCCATGATATCAAAAAACTATTACAACTGTAAGAGGCCAATATTTTTGACCTGGTATGAAGAAATATGTCACCTATTATTTGGCCATATGCATGGAGTATCAGAAGGTAAAGGCTGAACATCGACATCTAACGAGATTGTTGAAACCGTTTCCCATTCTTGAATGGAAATGAGAAGTTGCTACTATAGATTTCATTACCAAATTGCCTAGGAAAATAAGACAACATGATTCCATCATGGTATTGGTGGACAAGTTTACAAATGCTGCACATTTCATTCCGGTAAAAGTAACTCATAAGACAACCAATATTGAAGAAATTTACATGAGCTAAATTGCTAGGCTACATGGTGTGCCTAAGGAAATAATGTCGGATCGAGATTCCAAGTTCACGTCCAATTTTTTGGAAGGGGTTGTTTAAGGGATTTGGGACACATTTGAATTTCAGTAATCATATCACCCATAGTCGGATGAGAAGACCGAAAGAATTAATCGGATAATTAAGGATATGTTGAGAATGTATGTAATGGAAAAGCCTTCTAGGTGGGAGGACTATATCCATTTAGTTTAGTTTTCCTACAATAATGGGTATCAAGAGCCACAACTCTGATATTTCCTGTCTAACCAATGTGTGGTTTGAGGGGAAAAGGGAGTTGCTGGTTAGAATTGCCACGTGAGTCATGGAGTTGTAGAATTATCAAGTCAATCAAGAAAGAGAAAGAGAGGAAATTCGTATGGGTAGGAGACCATCTTTTTGCACATTCATGTTTTTGTATAGAGAGCTATTTTTACATGAAATTTTCTTGCTAGCAATGGAGTTCTGAGTATTGTAGCTTGAAGGAAGCTATTATGGACATGTTTGGTTGTTGTTTGGAGCTATAATTTAGTGGATAAAGAGGCAGTGTTCCTGGGAGCAACGAGCTGTTCGAAATTTGTCCAAGAATCATGCGTTTTGGCTCTTGAGTGAATTTGTGTCCCAACTGTAGAATTCCTGAAGTCCCAACAAGTATAATTCATGTCCAACTTATGTTGAAATCCTTGGAGGGGAGTGTAAAGGCCTGGGGGACTATGAGAAGTGAAGGGGGATTCCATCCCTTGGATTGTGCAGGTTGAGGGGAAGTGTGATGGTGGACTGAAATTAGCTGAGAGTTTAACTACTGAAAAGGGGACATTATCCAGCCTTAGGGACCTTCGTCTCTTGTGGATTCATAGCCCCAACTCGTGGGTGTCTTTCTATTGAGAAATGGAACAACAAGGATACTATTGGGAGGAACATCTTTCCTTTGCAACGTGTTGCATATTTTAAAAGATAGGTGTTCTATTTGCTGTGTTTATTCATGTATAATGTTGATATTACTGTTGTGCAATTAAATCTGAAATTATATTTGGTTATTATTTCTTATTGGGGGCATAATGATGCATTTAAATCCCTGTTTATATGGTCGAATGCTACTGTATGTTATTTAGTTTTTTTTTTGGTTAGTTTGTCCGTGACTTGTGGGACTAACCTGTGGCTGCGAAACCGCGACTCAGGGACATCTAAGCCGTCAAAATCACCCAGGGATCACACCCAGCCTGAGCCACACCAACCCTTAACATGGATGAATTTTTTGTCTCCGCAGGTTCCAAACCGGTGACTTTAAAATCACAGAGTGCCTTAACAACACACTCCATCACCGACTATCCTACACCTCGGGGAAATTATTTAGCTGTTGTTATGCACACTTGAGCAATTATATTTATGTTAGCATAAACAATTTCAAGTGTATGAATGTCATGCTCTTGGTTATTCCCACATTTATATTTAGTATCATAAGTTTTTTTTAGTGAGTCTTTTTAGTAGTGATGTGACCTAACTGGGGGTTGAGTTTCTTCTTGTTTTTAGCCATGATTATAATAATAAAGAGTTTCTTCTTGATTTATTTAGTCATAATTATTATAATTTTTTTTTCAAGAGCAAGCTCACTCTTTTCTAATTTTTAAATAACTTTAGTTGAATTTTCCAATAATAATTAAAGTGTCCATTAAAATATATTTGGACATTTCTAAATTCCAATATACTTTATTCCAAAAAAAATATTATTACAATTAATTAGTATTAACAAAGTATATATACTTCTATGTGGTTTTTACCTTTTTGTATGAGAATAATCTCTGTAGTTTCTCTCGGTCTCTGGGTGAGGGGAACTTCTCTGTGATTTTCAGAATGATC
>JZKD02S0564241.1:227604-238646 GCA_000966675.3 Picea glauca
CCAAGCCTCGGCTTCCTCTCCCTTCTTTATCTCACCGTCGAAGGAGGGAGGTTTGGCCTTTCTGAATTCCTCAAATTTATGACTCTTGGAAGTCTTTTTCTTCTTCTGTTTTCTTCGATAATAGGAACTGGTCCTGCTGCTGGAAGAGCCTTTTGAATCACCAGCTTCCTTCTCTATGGAATCGTCTGGAACTGGTCCTTTACCTCTGGGGTGGACCTTTCTTGAGGTGCTTCTCTCAGTATGGCCACTGACATGACCATGATTCTGCATCTCAGGTTCCTGTTGCATTTGTCGCTGTAGGTCGGATAAGATCTGTAGTAAAACTGCATTAATTTCAGTTTGATTTTCTTGTTCTTTCATCATCCTTTCATTGCCGGTCTTGCAGCTTTGCAATTCAACCATGAGACTCCTCACAGTCTCAGCTAGGTCTGGAGGTGTTCCTATTGCTCTTCTTTCGTCTGAATCTTCATCTCTTTTATGGGAGCCTTCTCCCACCTCTTGGTGAGTCACCATTCTCTGCGTCTATAAATTCCCGCAGCTGATCGTCCGCTTAAGTGAAAAGAAAAACGCTGATTGTTAGTCAAGAGTTATATATATTTTTCTAATCTGCGCATAATTTATAACTCTTTCACCTGCATACACAGTCGGGTTCTCGTTTCCAAGTTTTTAATCATGAACAAGAGAGTTAAGTTAGGGGGTTACTCCTCGTAGGAGTGCTTCAGACGGAGCTTATGCGCAACTCGTGCATGAGCCCAGTTAGGCCGAGTGTTGTAACCATGATCTGATACCACTTTGTCACATACCCACTACGCAAATCAAACTTTTTCGTTGATTTCTCAACAATCAGAACCCCTGAAGTCATATGGGGCTTAGCACAGGCTAGCTCTTTCCTTTTCCCACCTCCATGTGGTTGTAGTTCGCGACTATGGGCCGAATCAGCACGACGTCTTTTCACACTTTGCGACTCAGTTCTACTGGAACGTCGAGTCGCTCGACTCTACAAACCCCGAAGCTTGAAACAACGAAGCACCGAACCCTGAAGGGGCTAGTGAGGGGCAAGTTTCTCTCTTGGGGTCTTGTCTACGTGACCCTATATGGTGTCCACGTGCTTAAGACAGCCAAGAGCTTATTGACTTTTCGCGATTCGGGGAATCGCGATACACGACTTCTACCTTTCCCCATTCAAATCCCCGAAACTTCCGAGGTCTCCAAAGTTTCCCTCCAAAGGGAGATCGATGAACGTAAGCCTCCCCTGATCCAATGGTATGGATCCTTTCGGGGTTTCCGTACTCAGGAGTTCGAAATGCAACGGCTCCAAGACTCTTCATCATTCAAATCTCTGAATTCCGATATGGAAAGTTGTGTAAGAGATCGACGTCTCTTAGAATCATGGATCCAACGGTCCACGAGATTTTGAGTATCGGGATTTCGTGACTCGTGAAGGTAAGGTTTCTTGCCTTTTGGTTCCTCGGATGCCGAAATGCCGAAACATCGACCGATAGCCACGTGTCCCTTCGATGGATGGTGACGACCCTCAACCAAGATCTACGGTCGTGGTCTTTTTGGGATGATCAACGATCACGATCAAATCCCGGCATTCCTCAATCTTAATCACACCTCACGCCACTTCGAGGCTTCGGTGATCGGAATTTCGTGACTCGCGAAGACAAGGGTTCTTTACCCTTTTGTTTCCCGGGTGCCGAAACGCCGAAGCGCTTACCAATGACCACGTGTGTTCTATAGATGGACGGTCCAGGTACTTCCATGGACCATGGGGTCTATGGTCCCGATTCCTTCATCTCTTGCAAGGGAAAAAGGAAGGGGTCGTGGCATTAATGCCTGCGTCTCTTTCTTAAATCAAACGGTCATTACAGACCCTGGGATCTTCCGAAGGGATCCTGTTTGTGCATTGCTTGCAAAGGCAGAGAGGGGTCGAGGAATTATCATCCACGTGTCCTCCCTCAGATGAACGGTCCTCGTTGTTTCACGATTTCGGGACTTGCGACTCCCAGTGACGCAAATCATTTGTCAACTCGAATCCACGGTATATGAAATACCGATGGACTCTTGATCTCCGCCACGTGTCCTTCACGGATGGACAATCTAGATCTATATCGGGATTTTCACCAAGGAGTGTCCCCATCTCTTGTCATGAGGACTCTCGAAACCCCGATACCGAATCCTCTCTCGGGACTTTCTCCCTTGTTCACGAGGGCTTAGCCCTCATGCACCTCCTAACGGATCCAACGACTATTGGGCTCTCTAGCTAAGATCCAATGACTCATATCAGTCCCACGCTATGTACTCTCTCACTGCTCTCTGGATGAAAAAAAAACCAACGGTCCAGATACTCCCACAGACCCTGGGGATCTACGGTCCCGATTTCCTCGCTATTCACGAAGGTAGAGGAAAAGGGGCAAGGTATGTAACACCCTTGTTTCTTTCGTCAATCTAACGGTCGTGAATGACCATGGATCTTCCGACGGGATCTCGTCCGTTGATCGATACTCATCCCTACGCTGCTACTTCAGGATTTTAAGAGGGTCATTCCTCCCCGTACAGGGTTGTTAAGACTTGCACATTCAAGTCCTTTTTCTAGGTTCTTGGTAAACCTTTCCAAGGAGGGAATCTCTGTGAAGAGATCTATTCCGGGGCATTCCTAGAGACAGATAAGGGGAAAAAAATTCCCGAGAACGGACTAGAAGTCTGACTTGGTTCAACTTATGCATAATTAAATTCATTTATCAACATAAGCCATGCATGGTTTTTCTGTTATAAGCATATATCTACCATTTCTTATCAAAACACTGAACAAACATTATTATACTGTAATCATTCACAATTTCACAGTTTATGAGCATATATGTCAACATATGAATTTCAAAATACAATATGTAAAACACTTATCAGAAATAACACCAGAAGTGAGTGTAACTGCTGAGAGGGGTGCTCGTTTCCACCCAACCGTAGGCTTAGCGACTCCCAACGGATTTACCACTAGCCACCCCCAAGTTGAGACCACGATGCTGTGAGACTGCGTCTCCATTTTCTAGTGACCAGAAGCGAAGTTTGCAATCCTTCCTCTCTGCTATCACTCACTCTGCGTAATGCCAGAGTTCCCCCTCGCGTCTGCCCCCCGCAATCGCTTCTACCCCACGCCTTATCCTCTTGCGAGGTTGCATGTGGCGCGATTACCCTCACGCTGGTAAGTCATGATGGCTCTACGGATAAGCGGTTCACCTCCCCATCCCTCATTAAGCCATCTACCTACCAACCTGCGAGTCATTTAATTCAGGGCCAGCGAGCCGCTTTTGGTTCTCCGGGCCAGTGGAGTCCAAATACGGTATTAGTTCTCGGTGGAAGTTAACACCACCTTTCCAGGTGCCTTCCACCGCCATCGTGGTCTCTTTTTTTGCACATCCCCTCTCAGCAGTCCTGCAATAAAATTCATAATGTTATTCACATTCATTGACCTTTTCCTCAAGGTCCATTTACATCACATATTCACCTTTATGAGTTTGCCATAGTTCTTGGCCAATCCCGTTATTTTTACAAATTGGGGGAAATAGGGTGTTACAATATACATGCCTAAAAACGGTGAAACGAGTGAGAAATTGGGAACATCATCATATATATTGTGGCTACATTTAGTTCTTCAACACCTGCACAATCATTTGGCACCTGATAACTTGCATTGGGTGTGTGTTGAATGTGGTCTTTGGCATATGAATTACCTTGATATGTAGTGTGACTTAGGATTAGGATTAGAAGTTGATAAGCTTGACTTTGGCCACTTAAAGAACACACTGCCTTTTCGATAAAAGGAAAATATATTCTTATTGGTAAAAGGCAATAAAAATATAAAAAATATATTTTTATTTTGAACATAAGAAAATAAAGATTTAGGGAGACTAATGAAAATGTTATTTTTATTTTTGCAGGTTAGAGGGAAAAGACAAAGGATGATCCGTTAAAACTGGTCAATACTTGATGGGAAATATGAAGGTTATGACAATGGGAAAAGCCCTGAAGATTTGTAAATTTTGAAAAGGAGTTCAAAATAACATATGAATGATAAAAATAAATGAGATTCTATGGGAACTTCCAGTATCAATACGTGGATTTTGACTACTGCAAATCCAGGTACTAACATGATCGATCAAGAAACTGAGTCGGATCAACTCTTTTGGTCTCTGCTAGACTCCAAACCCACTTACAGAGGTCCTTTATCCAAATACGTAGGTCGTAGGTGACCCACGGTTCTCTCTTGAGCAATGTCCAACTTCCACATGAAATGGACACTAGATCCTCCCAGCTAAACACCTACTCTCCCATGACCATGACTGCGACCACCCGCCTAACCAACAGGTACTTCGTGGCTTTTCATGTTGGGTCTTCTGCATGTGATTCACCCCGACTCTCCCAACCTCCGGAACCCTGAAATACCAATATTTCAGAGTGCCAAATCAACGGTCCACAATCCCTGCAATCCAATGGTCCCGATCTCCTTTTCGCCTATCGGGACTTTTCATTTCATGAAGTTGGAGGACCGCTCACCTCCCTTTTCCCGATATTAAAACTCCCGATATCTCTCTGGGTAAATAACAATCCAGATTTATCCTTGATCCGACGACTCAGATCAAATCACGATTTCACGATTCACGAGTTCTTACAACTCTACCTTTGACTTCTTTGAGTCATGATTCAGCAAAACGGTGATCTCTCGCCACGTGTCCCCCTTGATGGACGGTTCCGATGATTTCGGATTTTTGCAACCCCTCTCCTCCTATGTACTTTCAAAGATTATTGTTCATGCACTTTACCTTGATCAGACGACTACGATTCTTTTGCGCTCAGACCGAACGACTGAGATATTTCCTCCTGTTCGCTTGCTCTTTATTGTCTGGATGTTGATCGAACGGTCCAGATATTTCCCCTGAGCTTACGCTTTCTTCAGACTTACAATATTTTTGAGGGATTCAAAGGCTTCAAACTTTGTCCTTCCTGAGAGTCCATTTCTTGGATCTCGTTAACACTTATGAAAATTTTTATTCCTCTTAAGCTTGGTCTCGTAAAGACTTCAATTTCCGGCGCACTCCTTGCGTTCAAGTATTTCGATAAATCAGATCCAAAAGGATTTCTCGGGGAGAAACTCCTCTCGCGCCTCTGGCGTTCTCCTTTTCTAGTTCTTCGACATCTTACAAAGTCCCTTCAACACTTAGTCGAATCTCAGATATGTGCATTCCTTGCACCAGATCCTTACACAAGGATCAGATTCTTGTGGATGACTATGCACACCTTGCACTCGTCTCTTTGCACTTTTTGCAAATGGAAAGTTTCGTGCTATCTCTTCTAAGCTTCAAAACTAGGACAGATTCCATCAATGCACTCCTTGCATTCTGTGTGCACACTTTGCACCACTCGATAGAAGAGAAACAATTGAAACTTATCCTAACATTCACAATTCCATCTATTCATAATGGAGTTCATTCATTCATCAGAAAGAAAAATAACAGGGAATTGCAAACAATGTCCACACCATGCATTGGGTCAATTCTTCTCTGTTATATTCCAAAATGAAAATGGTTACAACTGTAAATGAACAACAAAAACTAAAACTCTGAAAACTCTTCCTAACTTACAAATAACTTCTATCTAAATTTCATCTACACCAGCCAACCCCATTTGGGTGTACAAAACTTCTATTTAACTCAGAGGCTCTTAGGGTTTCCCTTGACTACTTGTCTAGATCAAAACTTATCCTGACAGCTTAATCTAGTGCAGTCGCATTCCAGAGCTGGAGTGGAAAATCCCACTTCGCTCGTGATCGTTTAAGCGTGCTTCAAGGGATTTTTCCGACGTTGAGTTAAGACAATCTTCAAAATATCTTACATATCCGCCAACGTTGAGGTTTCGTATAGATTCCCAGACGCTGATAGGTATTTATCCACGCACTTGCTAATGATGCTCCTGCATCACTAACCAACAATTTGACAATTCGTAATCTGGAAAATAAATTGGATATCAAACCCATCAAAGAGGAAATGAATAAGCTAATAGAACTGGACCATGAGCATAACAAAATAGCCTTGAACCTCATAACATTTGGTATAAAAGAACAACAAGAGGAGGATATGCTAGCAATAGTAAAAGAAGAATTAAATAATAAATCACAAATTGATACAACTTACCTCATAGAAGCAAAGAGGATAGGAAAAACAATTGATCACAAAGATAGGTTGATCCCTGTCAAAGTAAGTTGTAATGACCATAAATATAGCATACTCAATAAATATCTGAGCTTAAAAGGTCAGGAATATTTATAAATGAAGACCTCATTCCCAAAGACCAAGCTGAATTAAGGAAGGAAGTTCAAAAGGTAAAAGAAGCCAGGAAAGAAGGAAAATGGGCAATAATTAGAAATCAAAAAGATATTGTTAGGGATAAATACCAAAATGATAATAATAAATAGGAATTTGGGACACTTGGGATCCTTTTTTGGAACTGTCATGGCTTTCCATGGCACAAAGGTCCTATGATATGTTGGATCCCGAGTGATATTCATATTATTTGTCTAGTTGAAACTTGGGAGCATGAGGAGTCTAAGGTCCTTAACATAGAAGGATGTGTCTTGCGGTCGGCAAGGAACACAAAATCCCATCATAGAGGGATAGGAGGCATAGCTTGTTATATTAGAAAGAACATTTCTCCTCACATTCAACTTCATAAGACCCACCCTCTCAATCAATACATTTTGATAGAAATTTCAGACACCAATGCTAAGAAGATGTATATAGCAATTTTCTATTTTTCACCTATTAATTCTACTTTTTATAAGAAAAACAATTTAGATAACAATTGTCCGTATAATAATTTAGAACAAGATATTTATAGTTTGAAAAATGAAGGTAATATCCTCTTACTAGGAGACTTTAATGCTAGGACTGTAACTAAACACACTACTCTTTTAAGTACTTATTCCAACCATAATCCTTTATGGTTAGATGAGGACATTGTTTTATCTAATAGCTACAAAAGAAGCTTTGAAGATCTAATTGAGAATTTGTTTGGTACTGAGTTGGTCAAGCTCTCTGTTGTGTTGGTTTTGTCACCCGGGTGAGCAAAACAACAACACTTACAAGTTCAGATGAGCTTGCTAGACAAGACGAAAGTTTTGTGAATGGGTTAAATAAGCCAAACACATGTATACACAAATAAATAAACTAAAACAACTAAGAAATAAAAGTTAGAAATCACGAGAAACTTAGAACCATGAAAATCAAACAATTACCAACATAATGCTACCAATGGATCAATAGATTAGTAGGAAAAGCACCATAGAGAAAAATAAGGACTTATGTGTCCCGTCTTCTTCCTTAGGAGGGCTCTTGAGTTCCATAAATTGAGAGCACTTCAATCTTTACAATGGAACAAAATGACAAATGGTGAAGAACAACAATGCATATTCCCTCAAGAGGTGAGTGGAATGGCCTATTGCAATGGTGCATGAAGGCTCCAAAGAGAAAAGAAGATTCTCAAGGGATAATTCTTGCAACATAACAATACTATGAAGATTTTGGTTTGTTAGTGCACCCATGGCTCTTATTTATATCGTTTCTTCAAGGAAAAATGTAATTGGTTCTTGGTGTGAACAAGGGGCCTTTTATGGCACCCTCTAGTCCTTGACCAGTCTCCCATTCAGATTTCTCTCAGATATGAGGGTCAAATCATGTTGGGAGATGGTACATAAGTAGTTGAGGGGCCGACAAGATCCATAAATGTGCCATTCATAGCAGTGCATGGATTTTCTTGTACATAGTCGCACACTTGGCACATTGTGTGCTCTGAGGGATGTGTTGGCTCGTGCACACTGCGCACTGTGTGCGTGCTTCCTTTGGTGAATTTGTGAATGTCAATTTTTGACCAAATTGTATAGTTTTTGCCTTTTGAAATGCATTTCAATGCTATAGGTGGAGTAATTGCTGTTGAAATTGACGTGTTTCCTTAACTATTTGCGTGCAATGTTGCAGACGATTTTTCAGTGATAACGGGTACCCCCTGATGTGTGAGGTTAGGAGCATACGTATAGTCGAAATACAACAATGTTTCTTTTACTAAGAGTGCCATTGTGATGAAGAGTGAAGAGAGGATCTGTAAAAGGGATTAGCCATAGGGAGAGGGAAAATTGTGGGACCCAAACATTTCTCTAGGGAGAAAAAGAAAATGCGTATATAAACTAGGCGGGCATGCCCCATTCTCATGTCATGTAACCAAATTGTGAGACTGTAACTGGAGGTGTATGCTGATGTAGATAACTGCAGTGCTCTTGAGGGTGGTTGATAACGACATATGATGGTTCTGAATGGTGAATAGACTCTGAAGTGAGGCAATGACGACTGTAGAAGTGTCGATGACTCGTAGGCATTGATGGCCTAACAAATTCAGAGGTCTTCGACTGGTATGAAACAACTGCAATAGTCGCATAGTAAGACCCACAGTAACATGAGAGTTTTCTGAAGTCGAATATTATGGGGGTCAACGACATCAGAAATAAATGATGATTCTCTCTGTGCTGTCCGAGACTCCTCATTGTAAAGGTAATGAGAGTCAAGATACTATCGCCCTTCTGGAAAATGTGCTAATGTCGACAAAAAGGGAGGCGCGACACCAAGAAGAAAAGGGATTCTTGAAATCCACTGAGATGATACCAGGTACTGAAAAGTAACATGAACGAAGTCAAGATGCGATGAGACTCAATAATTCCCTTGGTTGGGGAATTGTGAAGGATGATTGACAACAACCTTAAAACTGTATCTAGTGTCAGGGGAACGACTAGATATGGGGTTAAACTGTGCCAGAGGCTAACAAAGTGGACAAAATAAGAGATCATGGGTACATGGACTTGGGATACTTGGGGTTCGTGAATGATGTCGGAATGAAAAAAGAGTGGAGTCCCCAACCAAGGGCGACATGGTTTGCGTTGCCAACGAAAAGAAGGTCATCAAGGGTGATGACAAAAAGATAAGTAAATGCTGGAAACAAAGGATTTATACAATTACCAAAGAAATAAAGAATAATTTTTGGGTTGAGTATATAGATATAGAAATGGGTGCCCTAGTGAAAGGTGGCTTGGCTTGTTTAGGGCGTAAGTTACAAAAATAGAGAACTAGTGGAGGGTGGGGGCCCCATGGGTGGGTTTTTGTATGAGGTAAATGAATGGAGGACAATATGTAGATGGGAAAAATGATGGTGGATGAGATGGAGGGTTAATGATACTGCATAGGTGCAATCAATGGAACCGAGATGATATGACCTAGGAGTCCATTGGGAAGGTTAGCAATATTATGAGAAGAAGTATGGGGTTCATTATCATAAGTGCAAAAGACTATCGGGACTCCCATCCCTAGGGGGTGAAATCGGCATGAGTTTCAAGTTGCCAGGGGGAAATATGAATGGGACAACTCATGTGGGGGAGAATGTGACTGGGTGACAATACCCAAATGCAACATAGGTAAAGGTATTGCAGATTCGGATGTAAGGATCGTAACGACAAATGTCAGAGGGTGTGACTGAGATATGCAATTGATTGATAGAGGGAATAATTACATGCCAGTGTAGAACATATACCTGAAGGGGCTGCGACTCTTTGATGAACAAGTACCTGCACACATGAAAACCAAATACCCGACGTGAGCAATATCTGATGAGAAAGAACATATAACAACTATTTGATAAATTTGAACATGATCATGCGTACCTGAACGTGACGTGAGAAAAATGCTCCCAGGAACGACATCTGGCCAAGTTTCAATGCGATGTTCGAATATAGAAGGATCGAGGCTAGGCATCCCGGTATTCCTGAAAGAGATTTTTGTAATCCATGAGTTCTTTAGGGGAGCATGTGGCGCCAATGGTGATTTATTCTACGATTCCCGGTTTAATGGAAATGTCAATCTTGAAAGTGGGGGATATGTTGGCCATGTTTCCTTCTTCAAAAGAATCGGGGGAAGGGATAGGGTTTTTGAACTAATATATATGCCCCAGAGGAATGAAATCCTTGGTTTCGATTGCGCATATGGGAGCTTGGACAAGCAGGTGAAAGGCCATCTGTGATAGAAAACATGCTCGATGATGGAGTGCATTCCATGGGAAATCGGGGGTGGTTAATTCCTTCAAGATATCTTCGTTGCAGTGTAATATGCGAGAAGACAGGGGATCTTGTGCGATGGTAGGGGGAACCAATGACAGGTGAGTATTGTTTTCCTCTAGGGGTGAGAACGTAGAAGGGATGTTGTGCACAAGGTGTGAAGGTTCACTTGACATGAACCGAATGTCACGATACTGTGGGGGGTTCCTCATTTGCGTTGATATTGACAAAGAAACATAACGAATGTTAGTGACATGAGCAGTAGTAGGGAGAGCCTGAGGGGGCCCAGGTCGAGATGTTTGGCATACTGCGACCAATTTTTGGCGAAATTGAGGTAGAGCTAGGAAATGATGAGTGTAATGGTCATATTCTGAATAGATGGCACAAGAGAATTTGGTTCGCAAACCTTTATTTCTTGCAGTGGAGGAATCCATAGTAGCAATGGACGTACTTGGTGGAGTGGAGATAAATGTGGTTGTTTGAGGGAGTTGAATCATATTGCATAACTCGAGAAGAGTAGGACATCGATTAGTGGGGTGCCCTTATCTTTTGCATAGTGCACAAGGAGGTTGAACTTGGGGAGGAAGTGGACCTGTAGGCTCTTTATTATTTTGTCTGCCCCCAATAGTGGCAGTGGTGGTAATAGTTGGGGATGATGGTGGCGCAACAGGAGCATGTACTGGGATGTGCATCGATATTCCCTCTGTCTAAGGAGGGAGATATGGTTGAGGAACCATCGTGGGTGGATGAAGATACCATACATGGATGTCTGGCACTATGTTAGAAAGAGTAAGGGTTGCAACAACCTGGAATGATTGGACTCCAGGTGGGGGGTAGAAGAAGGGAATTTGGGTAATGGCTTGAGGGACTATCTCCCAAATTGGGATTTTCCCTT
>JZKD02S0564241.1:238713-250660 GCA_000966675.3 Picea glauca
GGAATTCCTGAGGTAGTAGTTCTTCAACTGGTGGAACTTCGATGTGGGGAGGGGCCTCTGTGATAGGAGTAGTGTCTTCGATATCAGTTCCATTAGAAGAAACTACACACACTTGTGCTAAAGGATGTAAGAGGGGTGGTGCTCCATGATATTCCCCCAACAAGGATGGGTCCTTGAAATTGCCGGGACCCATGTCAATGACTAAATAAGCGTCTGAGCTAGTGCGGACAAGGGGGAGAATTTTATCAATGTTTGTGGAATGGTTAGGCTCGTAATGTGTAATTTAGTCGATGGTGATGATTTTTATGTTGTACAGGAACATCATCGTTCAAAACAAAGAAGAGGCCACCCCCTTCATAAAATACATGTAGCTACATATGAACAAGATATTGTAATCAAGTGGGGCATCGATAACTTCAATGTCGATGAGGATGGTTTTTCCCCTGAGTTCCACGGGGACATTTTGGAAGATCCCTTCATGGGATGAGGGTCGACCATCATAAGCTCATAGGATGATGGAAGATGGTACTAGCTCAGGGGAGTCGAGTTTCTGCTAGACTACTTCGGACATGATGCATGTGGATGCACCTTCATCGATGACACACCGATGAATTGTGATGTTCCAAATCTTAACTGGTATTTGAAAATATACCAGGGCGGGGAGGTGTGGTTCTCCACAATCTAGATCAAAGGTAATGAGTCTAGTATCAGCTGGATTGATTGCCCCCAAGGAAGAAATCAATGATTTTTGCTGAGTTGGAAAGGTTTGGAGGACCTCCAATACATACATGATTGCAAGAGACTGAGCTAAGTCATTGACCAAACTGTAGTTATGGGCTGTCCTAGAATGAGGGTTATGTACGTTCCACCATAAAGGCATACACGGTATATGGGGGTTTGGTTCAATGTTAGGGTGTGGAATCATCAATGGTGGTCCAATTGTAGCTGAATTTGTTTCCGAGGTGGTTGGGGTAGATTCAGGGGAACACCGTATCGGCGACCACGTGTTTGTAGAATAATTTCTTCTTCTTTGGTAAGGAGAATGTTGTGATCAACCAGATTTCTAGTTTGAACGGGACCTGGGTTTTGATACTGCCCCATTTGGGGTGGATCAAGGTGCACTTCATATTGGGTATTCATCACACCTTGGTGTGGAATAGGGCTTTGAGAAACGACCGAGGGTTGCTGTTGCAAGTACTGTTGTGGGACCTGCTGAGGGGCATACGACACTGGAGGACATTGTGCGTTCATGGATTCTTTCATCCATTTGAAGTCAGAAATTTGGGGGCAATTGTGAGTATAATGTCCATACTCACCACAAAGAGTGCAAGGGAAGTTCATCCTGAGATTTTTGTTGTTCTTCCCTGGTCATGTTTTGTTGTTGTCCCCTTGGGGGTTCTGGTTGCCTTGATCCTGGTTTCCCCCATTAGGATGGTTTTGTTGGGGGGTATTTCCTCCTGGTCCTAGGTTATTATTGTTTCAATTTTTCCCTTTCTTCTTGGCATTACTTGGTTGATGGGTCAGATTTTCCAGAGTCAACTGGTCAAAATCCTGAAGCTGTTGAGTGGGAGAGGGATGAAAAAAATTAATGCCGACATGTGGGTGTCCTTGTGGAGGAGAAAATGGCTGTGGAGGACCAGGAAATGGAAAGTACAGATTTTTTTGGGGGGTCAAGCCATATGGCGTATAGGAAGTTGAAGTACCTCCACAACTGTTATGGTCACATGTGGGGGTTTGGGGTGGACCCGCACTTGATTGAGGGACCATATGCATTTAGGGTACCATTGGGGGTCCCCCCAACGAATGAGGGGGAACAACATGATATGACTATTGGTAAGTGGGTGGAAGGTAACAAGATGGCCCTCCATAGGTTTGTAGATACTGTAGTGCACCGTAAATAGGTAAGGTTGGCTGTAAGGGTTGTGATGCATCATGGAACCAATAAACCCATACGCAACGTGGGGTATCCCAGGTTTTTCCTGGCCAAATGGTATGGGTCATGGTGCATTAGGTAACACTGTGTATAAGTAACATGATTGAGCATAGATGAGGCCAAACTATTGGGCCTTGCTAATGTCTTTCTCTTCTGACTGAGGAAAAGTGGAGGCGACATATTTGGCGATAACATAGACGAGTGATTTGAGAAACCAATCAAGACATTGTTTTTTGGTGATTTCTACTTTACACAAACTACAACATCGACGCCATTCATGGATGTGATCAGATATATGGATAACAATAGTTTGTTTGAACTCAAAAAGAAGTTCTAACCCAGTGTCATGACGAACTGGTAGTTGGAAAAAGGACAAAAAGGCTTTGGCCAATGATTCAAAGGTCACATGGGACCCTGATTTTTCGTCCACATATCATTTGGATGAGGAACCCGTGAGAGTTCATTGAAACAGACTTAAGCAGATGGAATCATCCATGATGCTGTTTGAAGAGCACCATAAGTGGAAGGTCATAACATGGTTGGCGGGATCATCCCCTAGTTTTCCTTCAAATTTTCAAATATATGAAGGTAGTTTGGTAGGCATATTGGGCCAAGTGGGATCAGGAAAAATGGGATCATTCATGAGTTTGGTTAAATCAAGAATGTTAAGGGATGATAAGTATGGCATAGGGAGATTTGACGAAGGATTAGTTCCAGCCATCGTGTGAATAGGTGGTGGACCAGTCCCTTGAGAGATATTTGGTGGGGTTGTACTTCTCCCTTGAGAAGAAGTGTCCCCCCCACCTCCTTGTGAAGGAGAACTGGTGGATGGATGGCCTTGGGAATTGGACCTAAGCAAAGTGGAACCAAGTAAAGCTGATCCAAAAATATTAGTGCTCACGAGGGTGTGATATGGTTGAGCTGGTGAGTTGGAAAGACTAGGGACTCCTCCTATAATAGGAGGAAGATTCTGCAAGCATCTGGAACAATGGGGATTCTGTGGGTCCCCTATGGTTTCTGACTAGCAAAGTGAATGTGTGCAAATGGTGATAAGATAAATAAATGAACAAGTGCTTTTATAGTTTAACCTTCACAACATAATATAACTCATAATGGCATGTAATCAAATGAACATCATACATACATCATTGTAAAGTAAACAACCATGTGGATAGGTGGAATTTTTCCGCGTGGGGGAACAACAAAATAAAATCCCGTGTCCTAAAAGATTTAATTCCCTTCCTCTCAAATAACACTGGACCTTCCAAGAGCACTCAACAATGGGGTATGAAGCCACCAAAAGAGGAACTAGTGAAGGATGAAATAGTCAATTATAATGAGGGGTAGAGGGTGCATATCCTGAAAGAGCTAGCAATATTTCCCAATAGCCACAAAAAATCTGACCAAGGGGCAATTGCATCCCACAATCACCACCTGTGTATATGTCCTAAATTTTGGTCACTAGATACCTCGGTCAAAGTGCGACATTTAGATTTTCGACCTCAGAAATGGGTCACGGGATGGATTCCCTTCCAAGAGTTGGGTGACTCAAGGAGGGATACATAGAACAACCAGACCTCGGCCTTCAACCCTTCACGGGTATGTCCCTACCATATGGTGTAGGAACACTTGACTTGGAGGATTTTCAAAGTTCCCTATTTCTCAATTTCTACTATTTGAAAATGTGAGAGCCTGATAACGGGGTTTTTTTGGGTGCCTACCCCCGAAATCCTACTTAGACTAAAAAATTCTTTTGGCACCCCTTGTGGAGGAAAATTTAGTGCGTTTGATTAGAAAAATTTATATGTGGTGGGCTGTGAGGTTGGTGGTGCGGACCAATCTCTGTTGAATTAATGGGTGTGAATAATTTCCAAAGAAGTAGTGGGACGTTTCAGAATTCCTTTGGAGAAAACCTACTTCAACCTCCATGATTCAAAAATTGAAAGTATGTGTGTGGGGAATGACTTTGTGTGCAAGCAAGTGAGACAATGTGCCAAGTTTTTAATAAGTTAGGTGTGAGATTGCAACATGTGGACTTACTGTGGTCCTTACAAATATTTTTTACCTAGCTTAGTACGTGTCATTGGTACAACCTTGCAGAATTTTAAAATCCGTAAAGAACTAGCAATGTGGACATATGGGTCCTTTACAAATCCTTTAAACTCCCTAAATGTTGTTTACACTAAGAAAGATTTGAAACTATCCTAGATTGCAAGCATGTGGGCATGTATGAGCTCGTTACTTTGATCTTTAAACTTCCCTAGATTGTGATGTAAACTAAGAAATCAATTTTAAGAAACTATCCTAAGTTTGCAACATGTGGGTATGTATGGGCCCTTACAACATTTTAAGATGTTTTCAAAAAACTAAGAGGAACCCTAGGGGGGCTTTGTCCTCTCTTAAATATTTTTGTTAAGGGAGATGGAATGCCCTTTTAACCACATTTATGATTCTCAAGATCACACTAGGGTGCAAGAAAAGAGCATACTCAAGGGTCAAATTTAACTTCTAGTCCTAATGTAAGTGATTTATGTATGATCGCAATAATCTCAACTTTTAAAATTTTACAAGCCAAACAAGCCATTAATGTGGCAATCAAAGAAAAAGAGGAGACTTTTGGTTCTTTTTACCCCCTAATTGCCTATGTTAGCTAACCTTTCATATGGGAAAGGACTCTAAGTGGAGTGTATTTTCCTTTCAAAGTGCATTAAAGAAAAAATATGAAGGCTAGGGGCCTTCAAATCATCATAAAAACCCTTACAATTTTGAAAAAATGGAGATATGCGCGAGCTACAACTATGATAGGCGCGCAGAGGGCACACACTGCACAAAGCAATGAGGCTTGTTTCGCGCATAGTGCGTAGAGTGCACATCTGTGGGCAAGAAATCCCATGGACTTCCTGTCATGCGTTGAGGGATAAATTTCCAAGTGAAATATTCCTTCCTCAGCTCTGAATTTTGACTTTTGTAGGTTGGTCTAGGACGATTTTGGTACGTGCAAGACAAATTGATCAAAATGAGGTTCTCAAAAGGCTCAAATAGGGAGGAATTTGATACCGATCCCCAATATGGTCGCCAATTCTGTTGTGTTGGTTTTGTCACTTGCGTGAGCAAAATAAAAACACTTGCATGTCCAGATGAGCCTGCTAGACAAGACAAAAATTTTGTGAGTGGGTTAAACAAGCCAAATACATGTATAAACAAAGAAATAAACTAAAACAACTATGGAATAAAAGTTAGAAAGCATGAGAAACTTAGAACCATAAAATAAAACAATGACCAACATAATGCTACCAATGGATCAATAGATTAGTAGGCAAAACACTGTAGAGAAAAATAAGGACTTATGAGTCCCCTCTTCCTCCTTGGGAGGGCTCTTGAGTTCCCTAAATTGAGAGCACTTCACTCTTTACAATGGAATAAAATGACAAATGGTGAAGAACAACAATGCCTATTCCCTCAAGAGGTGAGCGGAATGGCCTATTGTAATGGTGCTTGAAGGCTCCAAAGAGAAAAGAGGATTCTCAAGGGAGAATTCTTCCAGCATAACAATACTATGAAGATCTTGGTTTCTTAGTGCACCCAAGGCTCTTATTTATAGAATTTCTTCAAGGCAAAATGTAATTGGTTCTTGGTGTGAACAAGGGGCCTTTTAGGGCACCCTCTAGTCCTCGACCAACCTCGCATTTGGATTTCACTCATATATGAGGGTCAAATCGTGTTGGGAGCTGGTCCATAAGTGCTTGAGGGCCCGACAAGATCCATAAATGCGTCGCTCATAGAAGTGCACAACTTTTCTCGTACATAGTCGTTCACTTGACGCATTGTGCATTCTGAGGGTTGTGTTGGCCCATGCACACTGCACACTATGGGCGTGCTTCCTTTGGTGAATTTGCGCATGTCAATTTTTGACCCAATTATATAGTTTTTTCCTTTTGAAATGCATTTCAGTGCTGTAGGTGGACTAATTGCTGTTGGCATTTATGTGTTTCCTTTAAAATCATTTGCGTGCAATGATGCGAACGATTTTTTAGTGATAACACTCTACATCTCTCAAGACCTAATAATTTTCAATGGAGTAATGAAGTGGCCAAACTCCAACCAAATGACTAGTATTCATGGGCTAGGTAGTAGTGTCGTAGATTATGTGATATCTGATATCCCCGTTTCCAACCAAATAGAAACTTTTGACCTTTTAAATGACCATGATCCCGACTCTAATCATAAACCTTTAACCCTAACTCTAAACTTTTCCATGCACAGGAGCTCCATTGAAGAGAATTATGATAATCAAAGGAATTTGTGCTTTGACAAAAGTAAAGTTGACATTTTCTTAAATGATTTAAATAGTAAATTAAATCTCCTAACTTATAAGGACAACATTGAAGAACTCTATCATAATTTTACAACTACCCTTTCCATTTCTATTAACAAGTTCTTTTTCGAGGTGTCCTATAAAAAGAATAATAGAACTTCCAACCCTTGGTATGACAAAGAATGCAAAATTTCTAGGAAAGCCATTAGGGATGCTTCTAATGAGTCCTTAAAACTCGATAAGATCAATATGTACAAATCCCTAATTAAAAGGAAAAAAATGTACTATATCAATAAAAGGTAAGAGAAACTTTCAAAACTATATAAGATGGATCCTAAGAAGTTCTGGAGCCAAATTCTAAACCACAATACTAAAGAAAATAATAGGATTCCCTTAAGGGATTGAAATTCCTACCTTAAAAGTCTTTACGAGTTCCATAATGCCATGGACCCCATTCCTATTGTCCCTACAAAGGAATAAGTTTTTTCTTTAGATGACATAGAGTTTGGGGTTAAGGGAATTGCAAATGGGAAAGCCATGGACATTGAAGGCTACCAAGCTGAAATTTTTAAAATCGGAGGGCTTATCCTTATCCCTCACATACACAAGCTCTTCAATTTAGCAATCACACAAGGCTTCCCTAAACCTTGGACGCAAAACCTCATTGTTCCTATTTTTAAAAATGGGGATAGAAACATTCCCTCCAATTATAGTATCATTATGATAAGCCCGATTTTAGCCAAGCTTTATGGAATTATTTTGGAAAAGAAGACTAACGTTTGGCTAGAAATTCATGGTAAAATAGCTAAAGGCCAGGATGGGTTTAGGAGATATCATTCAACTTTGGACCATCTTTTTACCTTTAGGATCAGTGCAGAGGAGTTCCGCAATACCAAAACCAATCTTTTTTGTTGTTTTGTTGACTTTAGAAAAGCTTTTGACATAGTTCCTAGGAAAAACCTTTGGAATAGGTTGGAAGAGATAAAAGTTCCTCTCGAGTTGAGGGCTGCTGCAATAAGGATGTATGAGAACGTTATTTCTAAGTTTAAAAAAATTGAGGGTTGGTCAAAAGAGATTAACTGCAATATTAGAGTCAAACAAGGTTGTCCCTTGTCCCCTACCCTTTTTGGCATATACATTGTCAAGTTAGAAGATTGCTTGGAAAAAACAGGTTGTGTCAACCCTACTCTCACTGGTATAGTAATCAATCTTCTTCTTTATGCCGATGATATCGTTCTTATGGAAAGGAGTCCCCACGATATTGAAAACCAACTAAGAATCCTCAAGGATTTTTGCTCCAATATGGGTATGACTGTTAATACTGATAAGACTAAGGTCATGATTACTAAATCCAAGAAGATCACTTATGATTCCTTCGTATATGACAACAACAACTTGGAGGAAGTGACTTCATACAAATATCTTGGAATTGATATTCATCACAAGATTAACTAGAATTATAGCATTGAGAAAAAGATTATTGGGGGATGGAAAGCTTATTATGGGATTGAAAACAATTGTAAATCAAGTGATCTTTGGAGTTGGGATAAGAAGAAACTCCTCTTTGAGACTCTTGTTACACCTGTTATTCTTTATGGATGTGAAGTCTGAGGTTGTAGTATATTTCGTGAATCATGGAGAAATATAGAACAAATACAAAAGAATTTTATAACTTATAATCTCAAAATTAAAGGAAATACACCCTATCCCATCCCCCTCTTAGAAACAAGCCTCTCCCCCATTGAGAGCACAACTATGACTAGATACCTAATGTATAAGAACAAGTTAAACAACATGGAAGACAAGAGGCTTCCTAAAATTGCTTCAAAATCGAGTCGTAACCACCATCGACTTAAGAGAGGATGGCATAAAGATGCTCGATCTTGCTAAAATATTGGGGAATCATGGAAGACACCATTTTGCAGAATAAAGATACTATTAAAAAAATCGTCAAATCAAAATTTAAGGAGAAAATGTGGTGTGATAAAGAGTTAGAGGAAAAAAGAANAGGCTGACCGACCGCTTCTCCGTTTGATATTGTAAGAAACGAATATAAATTGGCCCAAGTCCAATTGTGCTAATACATCGACACGAGGCCCTTAAAATTCAAATAGTCCACAAGTCTGCTTGTCAATTTGTATATTACGGAACTCTAGGTGCTATTTGTAGGGCACGAAACAATAGAGGCCCAATTTTGAGCCCGCCATCCCGAGAACCCGTGATTCAAAAAGTGGCTAAGTATGGGATGAGGGCTGCATACATGCTCTATAAAATCTCATGCCCATACTTTATAAAAGTGCGTATTTGCTATGTATAACTCGTTTCTTTCGAAATTTTCTAGGTGTGGAACTTGACAGATACACGTGTTCAGGTTTCCACCCATTTTTATATCAGCAACCCGACCGACCTCTTGCCCATTTCATATTATACAAAATTTTTGAAACACAAGTTTCTGAATATGCAGGTTTTTCTTTGAAATAAGATATTTCACATCCTTTTATAATTTTATGTAATCAAATTGTACAATATGAATATTTAATATTAATACTTTAGTATTGAAAATAATATTTTTAGGTAGTGTTAGATAGTTGATAGGGATCAACATCCGTAAAAAATCGCAAGGTTGAGCCTGCCAGCTCTGGAGTCCATCTATGAATTTGTATATGGCAGAACTCCGAGTGCTGTTTAAACCACATGGAACAATAGAAGTGCAATGTTGAGCGAGCCAGGCGGCAAGTTCGCTTGTCAATTTGTATATCGCAGAACTCTTGGGTGCTATTTATAGGTCATAGAACAATAGAAGCCCAGTTTTGAGCTCACTAGCCTGAGAACCCGCGATCGAAAGATTGGCTTAAGTATGGAATGCGGGAACAATACATGCTGTATAAAATCTCATGTCCGTACTTTATAAAAGTAGATTTTATGTATTACTCATTTTTTTTGGAAAATTTATTGGTAAGGAAGTTGGCGGATTCACGTATTCAGATTTCACTTACTTTTATATCACCATCCCGACCGACCGACGACTTCCCTGTTTCATATTGTACAAACCTCGTTGTTTAATTAAATTGTACAATATCAATATTTAATATTAATAATTTAGTATTCAAAATATGTTTTTAGATAATGTTAAATACTTAATAGGGATTAGAATCTGTAAACAATGGCACTCTCGAGGTCGCCATCCCTGGAGTCCATTTGTCAATTTGTATATTGTGGAACTTTGAGTACTATTTGTATGACACAAAACAAAAGGAGTGCAATGTTGACCGAGCTAGCCCACAGGTCCGCTGGCCAATTTGTATATCGCGGAATTCTGAATGCTATTTGTAGACCACAGAACAATGGATGCCCAATTTAGAGCCCGCCGGTTTGAGAACCTGCGATCCAAAAAGTGGCCAAGTATGGAATGCAAGATCCGTACATGCTCTATAACATCTCATGTTCATACTTTATAGTACATATTTAGTTTGTATTAGTCATTTTTCGAAAAATTTCTAGTTTCACTTTTCCCTCTGCTTTCCCTTTTTGAATTGCGGGTTCCTGCATAGGCGGGTTTAACATTGCATTTCCATTGTTCGGCCGCGTGCAACTAGCACCCATACTTCCGCAATTTACAAATTAGCAAACAAACCCCCCCTTCAACTCGTATTATTTCACTTTCTGTTTACTTGGTCCTTTTCCCCAATGTCTCATGCTTTTATATACAGAACCCAAAGTTCAGAAATATACAAATTGCCCTCTCACCATTGCATTTCTGCTGTTCCCCTAAGCACAAACAACAACCAAAATTCTATGACATACATATTGACGGCTGATATCTATCACTGAGATGCAATATGACCATCGACCCTTCATGTCTCTTGGGTATATCTTCTGCCCTTTTTCTTTTGTAACTCGCCCGACCACTTTCCATACTTAGGTATTTCTTGGAATCAGTTTTGTGGGTTGGCGGGTGCACAAAATGTACAATGCTTCGTCGTAATTCGCCATCATCGCTGCCTTCATACTTGTTTCCAGATATGCAGTAATTAAGCTTTAATGCTAGTAATTAATCTTGCAGGGACCACTAAGATTGTCATTAATGTCCAAAAATTCGGAGAAGATTTGTCATTACTACGAATTAAACTAAGATTTGCGCAAAAGTATGTTATCCTTTCCAAGTATTCATTTCAAACATGATGCAATCTATTTTTTTGCACCGACTGGTTGGTGCCTTTAAGAAATTTCTAATTCTTACACTAGTACATTTCGGTCAAATTCTGATGGCGGGTTCGATGCAATTGACACTTTATATTGTCGAGAGAACAACAAACAACGAACCCCCTCAAACATCGTTTCACATGACGTATATTTTTTGACGACATAGATTTCGTCTGTATTGCAACGTCTTGGATGTGGCAAGAGAGACGCCTTGGACATGGCAAGACCGACGTCTTGGATGTGGCAAGAGAGACGTCTTGGACATGGCAAGAGAGATGTCCTGGATGTGGCAAGAGAGATGTATGGGACGTGGCAAGAGCAACATTTTGGAGGTGGCAAGAGGTATCATCTCCGACGTGGTTTCTATGGGAGTGACACTCTTGGAGGTGGCAAGAGCGACATCTTGGAGGTGGCAAGAGCGGCGTTAAAAGGTATCATCTTTGATGTGGTTGCTATGGGAGCGACACTCTTGGAGGTGGCAAGAGTGATGCCTTGGAGGTGGAAAGAGAGATGTTAAGAGGTATCATATCCAATGTGGTTGCTATGGGAACGACACTCCAAGACGTTGCAATAGCCACGATGTTGTAGGTATTTAAAAAAAAAATACAATATCAATACTGAGAGGAACAACTACATTAACCTTTGCTAAGATACTAGCCATATCAATATTAAATATATATCATTGGTCTTAGGAAAGGTTGGTTGAGGAGGAGGAATAAATTCCAATGGTAAAGGGGGTCTTGTCAAGATCAACCACAACAACTTTCTGCTCAACAAGAACAAAATAAACCAAAATACAATCCACCTTTTCCAAAAAGATTGGAACAAAGTGAGACAACCCCTCAACTAGATTTTGAATTCTTAGGAAAAATTCATAACTTATGTGTTAAAATTCCTCTAATCCAAGCAATTAAAGATGTTCCTATCTACAGTAAGGATGTTAGAGATCTGTGCCTAAATAAACAAGGAGGAAGAAGAAAGATGCACAGACCATCCATGTCATAGATCGACTTGCTGATCTTATGCTGGGGAAAGTTCTTACTCCCAAATATTTCGATCCAGGCCTCTCTGCAGTAGACATCCACATAAGAAATCAACTAATAGCCTGATATAAAACACTTTGATTAACCTAGGAGCAACCATCAATGTCATTACTAAATAAACCATGGAAAAACTAAAGCTCTAAAAGCTATGAAGGTAAACCCCTACTATTCTCTAGATGGCTAACTGATATACTGTTAAGCCAGAAGGGATGTTGGAGGACACTGTGGTCTCAATAGACTCATGGGAGCACCCTCCAGACTTCATGGTGCTACAAAAAAAATCTAGACTCGGTGATTGTCCTTTGATCCTTGGTAGATCTTTGTTGGAAATAGTTGATGCTTACAATAGTTGTAGATAAGGAGATATGACTATCACTCATGGTCAACCTCTCAATAAATTCATTTTGTATACTCCAGCTAAACCATTCCTAGAGACTGAGGAAAATAGAGTTT
>JZKD02S0564241.1:250670-265902 GCA_000966675.3 Picea glauca
ACTAAAGTAATACTATCAAATCTTCTTCTCAAAATCATTTACTGGCAATTGTACAATTTTGAAGTTACAATAACCCTTTCTGGACTCTTCTTATGCAAATGAATCTATAGAGTTGTTATAAAGTGGAGCCTTTACCAGGAGTTCTGGCAAAGAAAAAAAGAAACCAGTGCACACAAAATTCATATTGAAAGTGATAACAAACTCTCACAAATCTTTGCAAATGTTTTTGACAGACAGGCATTCAATACAATCTCATTTTTTTCCAAGAAAAAGGATTTATATATATAGTCACATGTACATGTGAGATTCAATGCAATTTACACAATCTCTGGTGAATTCCACAAACTGAAAATACCAAACTTTGGTAGCACTCTACCTAGAAATTCCTAATATCTCATATTGTTCATAATATTCCCCAACATCAACATCATCCATAAAAAAAGGCAAAAAGCAGTAATCTGTTGATACTACAACCATCAATAATTTGCTTATGAGTCTTTGTGAGAGCTGTAGAATAGAGCAGGCTACAAAGGTCTTGCACAACGTGATGGAGAAGGGTTATGCCTTGGACAAAGTTACTTTCCATACCCTCATGGGTTTTCTTCGTGATGAAGGTAAATGTCATGTAGTTGTGGAATTATTTCTTTCTTTTTGGTCAAAAGGCCATGTTTGGAATGTTATTACATGTAATATATCAACCGAGAAGCTYTGTAGGAAGGGTAATTCAGAAGAGGCCAAGAATATTTGGCATGAAATGTTGGGGTATAAAGCATCAAATTTGATAGGGTATAAACCACCTATCAAAGCATGTACCATGAAAAAGCATGAGAAGTATTCTGCTCTTTTTCTTTTGCTTTTCCATACAAGAGAGGCAAGCAAATAGCCATAAATTTCATATATAGTAATGAAACATTGATTAATCTCACAACATTACTAGATTTGAAAGCTTGTTACTGTACATAAAATTTTAAAATATTAAACCTGAACACCCAACAAGATTTGGAAAAGGGCTCTCATGGTGCATCAGAGCATATTCACTATGTCATGTTATTTAAGTAGGGAACTTATTGTAGTCCTTTATTTGTAATATTTCTGAAGCAAATCCAAATTGCAATACTTTGTTTCTCTACGAACTACGTCATCTGTAAATCCAACCATTAAAAGAAGAGTAATGCCCAGTGATTTGAAAAAGAAACTCCCTGTTCAGATATGAACTAACATTTCCATTTGACACATTAAAGGTCCAAAAGACTTCAATTTATTCCTTCCCATGCATTGCCTTACATACCTGTATCCATTAATTACAAGACAACATTAATACACAGAAGACAATAAACGGGGCAACAATAAAAAACAGTTTTCCCCTTTACAAAACTCACTAGAATTAAATATGTTGTGCACACATATTCTAGTCCCTACAACTCTCTTATAATAGCATTTTCTTATAATCTCAACTTATGAGAAGAAGAGATAAATAATAAATCATTGGAATGCTACTCATGAAACAATGAATATCCTGCAAAACATTGCATGAACCTGTACATGATGCTTGCTATACTTGTTGAATGCCAAATCCCTAAATTAGCACAGAGACACCAATGATAATCTTACCCAAATTAAAGCAACAGGTTAGCCCATTATTTTCCCACAAAATAAATGTTGAAAGAATCTTATTAGTTCATACATCAAAACAACTAATGAACAAAGGAACTCCAAACAACTTTCTAGTGCCTTTACTGCAATGCCTTGATGGTTACTTTTAACCAAAATGGAGCTTGTGTACTAAGATCCCTGCTATGGGTGCCCCAAAGTAGGCTCCAGGGGCAACCAAGGAATTTGGGAATTCTAAGGTTATGAATGTGAATGCAGTGCCATGTGACTTTTTAATGCCCAACGTTGCACTTTAGCTATAAATCCCTAATAATGGGTGCAATCATAGAGGAAACTAAGAAGGGCTATCCAATATCACCACAATAACACCAAAGAGGAGTCCTTGCTCAGAGTTGTTCAATAATCAGTTGTGGATCCTTCTTTCTAATGAATTTATTTTGTCTTAGAAGCCATCCTAGTCCGAGTTGTTACTGCATTACAATTTGGAATATCTATTCATGTTGTTCATGATTAATGAGATGNTGTAGGAAGGGTAATTCAGAAGAGGCCAAGAATATTTGGCATGAAATGTTGGGGTATAAAGCATCAAATTTGATAGGGTATAAACCACCTATCAAAGCATGTACCATGAAAAAGCATGAGAAGTATTCTGCTCTTTTTCTTTTGCTTTTCCATACAAGAGAGGCAAGCAAATAGCCATAAATTTCATATATAGTAATGAAACATTGATTAATCTCACAACATTACTAGATTTGAAAGCTTGTTACTGTACATAAAATTTTAAAATATTAAACCTGAACACCCAACAAGATTTGGAAAAGGGCTCTCATGGTGCATCAGAGCATATTCACTATGTCATGTTATTTAAGTAGGGAACTTATTGTAGTCCTTTATTTGTAATACTTCTGAAGAAAATCCAAATTGCAATACTTTGTTTCTCTACGAACTACGTCATCTGTAAATCCAACCATTAAAAGAAGAGTAATGCCCAGTGCTTTGAAAAAGAAACTCCCTGTTCGGATATGAACTAACATTTCCATTTGACACATTAAAGGTCCAAAAGACTTCAATTTATTCCTTCCCATGCATTGCCTTATATACCTGTATCCATTAATTACAAGACAACATTAATACACAGAAGACAATAAATGGGGCAACAATAAAAAATAGTTTTCCCCTTTACAAAACTCACTAGAATTAAATATGTTGTGCACACATATTCTAGTCCCTACAACTCTCTTATAATATCATTTTCTTATAATCTCAACTTATGAGCAGAAGAGATAAATAATAAATCATTGGAATGCTACTCATGAAACAATGAATATCCTGCAAAACATTGCATGAACCTGTACATGATGCTTGCTATACTTGTTGAATGCCAAATCCCTAAATTAGCACAGAGACACCAATGATAATCTTACCCAACTTAAAGCAACAGGTTAGCCCATTATTCTCCCACAAAATAAATGTTAAAAGAACCTTATTAGTTCATACATCAAAACAACTAATGAACAAAGGAACTCCAAACAACTTTCTAGTGCCTTTACTGCAATGCCTTGATGGTTACTTTTACCCAAAATGGAGCTTGTGTACTAAGATCCCTGCTATGGGTGCCCCAAAGTAGGCTCCAGGGGCAACCAAGGAATTTGGGAATTCTAAGGTTATGAATGTGAATGCAGTGCCATGTGACTTTTTAATGCCCAACGTTGCACTTTAGCTATAAATCCCTAATAATGGGTGCAATCATAGAGGAAACTAAGAAGGGCTATCCAATATCACCACAATAACACCAAAGAGGAGTCCTTGCTCAGAGTTGTTCAATAATCAGTTGTGGATCCTTCTTTCTAATGAATTTATTTTGTCTTAGAAGCCATCCTAGTCCGAGTTGTTACTGCATTACAATTTGGAATATCTATTCATGTTGTTCATGATTAATGAGATGMTTTTTTTTTGGGATAGTTTCCTCTCTTTTATTTTTAAATATCATTTGCAAGTAACATTAGTGTGCATGCTAGATCTTTGCATTTAAATTAACATCCCTCCTTCTATCTTTTATAGTTTAGGCAATCTTGCTGACAATGTGTATTCATTATCTTAATCTTTACAAGGAACACCGTATACTCAACAATCTTATAAAGTCAACGATTATTTTCCTTTCAAATGGATCAGTAAAAAGTGGAAGGAGGGATTTTATGTCACATCGATGACAACTTCTAGGAGTCGATGGGGTGTAGTCATGTCTTGGAATGCAGGGTTCTCAGATTAGGTTAGCTATATTAAATTACTATTACCTATGTTGAGATTGCATGTGAAGCAAATGATATATTGCATTTGCAGCTCAAAATAGTTTGTTTATTGCTAATGTTGGTGATTGCTTCTTTGTAGGTTGTGGAACTTGATTTCCTCTATCCAAGTGAAGGCATTCATAGATGTTGGGAGAATGGTTATAGAATAACTGCCACTGCTGCAACCTATGATCAAGCTGCTTTCATCCTGAGTGTGCCAAAGAGAAAACTAACAGATGAAACACAAGAAACACTTCAAACATCAGCTTTTCCTAGTACTCATGTTAAGGTGACTTCAATTACTAAATAATTTTGTTCTTAAATCCAACTTGGGTTGTGTGAATTAATTCTTTATTGATTATGTTTTGTAGGAGAAATGGTCCAAGAATATTTATATTGCTACAATATGTTATGGATGCACAATATCCTGATCTTGATCCCTACGTTGACCTACTTGGCCAAAACCCTCCAATAAGATCAACTCTTTCTTCCCTATGTTTAGTCTACTTGACACAAAAAACAATAGATAGAGGCCCACGCCACTCCATATACCAAAGCAACAAGACCTCCAGTTTCCTCTTGACCCTCACTCTCCCTCCCCTAATAGGTTGATTGGCCTCCACGATACTTTTGAGGAGTTCTCGTTCTAGACCCTAGGGTATGCACCAACTAAACAATAGATAAACCATCTCTAGGATGTCCCAAAGATAGGATCATTCTACACAAGGTACTGCTCTCCAACTTTGTTTGAGAAACAAGTCTTTCATATAAAGCTTCTTCCCCCGAACATGATGTTAGGAGTGATGGACTTCTTCAATCTAGGGCTCAACCCAATATTACATGACAAGGGCNCAAGGAATCTGGGAATTCTAAGGTTATGAATGTGAATGCGGTGCCATGTGACTTGTTACTGCCCAACGTTGCACTTAAGCTATAAATCCCTAATAATGGGTGCAACCATAGAGGAGACTAAGAAGGGCTATCCAATATCACCACAATATCACCAAAGAGGAGTCCTTGCTCAGAGTTGTTTAATAATAAGTTACGGATCCTTCTTTCTAATGAACTTATTTTGTCTTAGAAGCCATCCTAGTCCGAGTTTTTACTGCATTACAATTTGGAATATCTATTCATGTTGTTCATGATTAATGAGATGATTTGTTTTTGGGATAGTTTCCTATATTTTATTTTTAAATATCATTTGCAAGATTAGTGTGCATGCTAGATCTTTACATTTAAATTAACATCCTTCCTTCTATCTTTTATAGTTTAGGCAATCTTGCTGACAATGTGTATTCATTATCTTAATCTTTACAAGGAACACCCTATACTCAACAATCTTATAAAGTCAACAATTATTTTCCTTTCAAATGGATCAGTAAAAAGTGGAAGGAGGGATTTTATGTCACATCGATGAAAAACGTTGGGAGTCGATGGGGTGTAGTCATGTCTCGGAATGCAGGGTTCTCATATCAGGTTAGCTATATTACATTACTATTACCTATGTTGAGATTGCATGTGAAGCAAATGTTATATTGCATTTGCAACTCAAAATAGTTTGTTTATTGCTAATGTTGGTGATTGCTTCTCCGTAGGTTGTGTAACTTGATTTCCTCTATCCAAGTGAAGGCATTCATAGACGTTGGGAGAATGGTTATAGAATAACTACCACTATTGCAACCTGTGATCAAGCTGCCTTCATCCTAAGTGTGCCAAAGAGGAAACTAACAGATCAAACACAATAAACACTTAGAACATCAGCTTTTCCTAGTACTCATGTTAAGGTGACTTCAATTACTAAATAATTGTGTTCTTAGAGCCAACTTGGGTTTTGTGAATTAATTCTTTATTGATTATGTTTTGTAGGAGAAATGGTCCAAGAATATTTATATTGTCGCAGTATGTTATGGATGCACAGTATCCTGATCCTGATCCCTATGTTGACCTACTTGGCCAAAACCCTCCAATAAGATCAACTCTTTCTTCCCTATGTTCAGTCTACTTGACACAACAAACAATAGATAGAGACCCACACCACTCCATATACCAAAGAAACAAGACCTCCAGTTTCATCTCGACCCTCATTCTCCCTCCCCTAACAGGTTGACTAGCCTCCATGAGACTTTTGAGGAGTTCTCGTTCTATACCTCAGGGTATGCACCAACTAAAAAATAGATAAACCATCTCTAGGATGTCCCAAAGATAGGATCATTCTACACAAGGTACTACTCTCCAACTATGTTTGAGCAACAAGTCTTTCATATAAATCTTCTTCCCCCGAACATGATGTTAGGAGTGATGGACTTCTTCAATCTAGGGCTCAACCCAAGATTACATGACAAGGGCCCTTTAGCCCATAATGGTATCCAAACAATATTATTAGGCAATGCATTAGCCCCTTGAAGTGATTGACGACTTAGTTGAGGAGCCTTAGTCTTCTTTCTCAACTCATTTGCAATTTATACTTGTCAGGGTTTTTGCTTCTGAATTTATTTATTCTGTACTCATCTTGACTAATTACTTGGCCCTTCTTTGTTTTGCACTTTCTTCTTTTGATAGAATACTAGATATACTTTTTCTTCCCATTGACCTACTCTTGTGGTCATTCGTTTGACATTAATACAATTATTTTTCTTATTATCTTATTGACTTAATAATAACAACAATAGGAGAGGGATATGTAAATTTTGAATAAAAAATGTGTTCTCGATATCAAAACATCTCATATTCCTCAATTGCCTCTTTTCTCCTTCATATTCCCATGCTTTATTTTTTATTTTTTTCGAAGGAAAACCTTGTGGAGAAACCCCATAGGATGCTTCACCACATTCATGGATGGCATTCCTAGTAAACCTGTCAACATTGATTAGTGCACCTAACCCAAGGGGATTCAAACCGAGAAACTGCTGACATGGAACTAACCAAATGCCCAACAACATTGGTGACACTGGTTGAGCTAACCCCTTGGACTTCTTATTGTAAGAGGTGTTTTCAACTTAGATAATGGGTCTAGAAGAGGCTGTGTCATATACCAGTAGGCTATAGCATTTTTCTAGCCTATCTCCCCTACGAGGAAAGAAAGGGTATCGCCCAAGGTTATTCAAGAAATTCATGATGACAGTTCATGCTGGGGTCATTCCAGACATCCACGAGAGCTAATATGCCTGACCCAACCTTGTCCCTTTCACAAGACCACCTTGAAATTTTATACAAGAGCATCTACCAATTGAGCCAACCATTGGGACTGATATTCTCATGCCTTGTATGTAGTTAGCATGGAATTATATTATGTTAATGCAGAGTGCATGTATCCAAAATGGCACAAAAAATACAGCTACAGGATTAACTAAACCTAACAAAAAATTATATGATAGCAGTAAATCTCAAGTAATAGAAAATAACAACGAAAATAAGCACACTAAGATGTAGATAGCACCTGCAAATTTATACAAAGGAAAACTTCTACAATTTCTTTTAGAGTTGTTGGTTGTATTATCGAAAAATGATAANAGAATACTAGATGTACTTTTGCTTCCCATTGACCTACTCTTGTGGTCATTCGTTTGACATTAATAAAATTATTTTTCTTATTATCTTATTGACTTAATAATAACAACAATAGGAGACGGATATGTAATTTTTGAATAAAAAATGTGTTCTCGATATCAAAACATCTCATATTACTCAATTGCCTCTTTTCTCCTTCATATTCCCATGCTTTATTTTTATTTTTTTCGAAGGAAAACCTTGTGGAGAAACCCCATGGGATGCTTCACCACATTCATGGATGGTATTACTAGTAAACCTGTAAACATTGATTAGTGCACCTAACCCAAGGGGATTCAAACCGAGAAACTGCTGACATGGAACTAACCAAATGCCCAACAACATTGGTGACACTGGTTGAGCTAACCCCTTGGAATTCTTATTGTAAGAGGTATTTTCAGCTTAGATAATGGGTCTAGAAGAGGCATTGTCATATATCAGTAGGCTATACCAGTTTTCTAGCCTATCTCCCCTACGAGGAAAGAAAGGGTATCACCCAAGGTTATTCAAGAAATGCATGAGGATAGTTAATGCTGGGGTCATTCCAGACGTCCATGAGAGCTAATATGCTTGACCCAAACTTGTCCCTTTCACAAGACCACCTTGAACTTTTGTACAAGAGCATCTACCAATTGAGCCAACCATTGGCGCTGATATTCTCATGCCTTGTATGTAGTCAACGTGGAATGATATTATGTTAGTGCAGAGTGCATGTATCCAAAATGACACAAAAAATACAGCTACATGATTAACTAAACCTAACAAAAAGTTATATGATAGCAGTAAAGCTCAAGTAACATAAAATAACAGCAAAAATAAGCACACTAAGAGGTAGATAACACTTGCAAATTTATACAAAGGAAAACTTCTACAATTTCTTTTAGAGTTGTTGGTTGTATTATTGAAAAATGATAACAGATACAAATGAGAAGAGGGAACACTTATTTATACCAAAAATAAGTAGAAATCCTAACTTCAAGCTTAAGCTACTATAAAAGTGGTATGACTCTTATTACATAGAAGTGGTATTTTACGAGTAATAAAATATGGCAACACAAATGTTTATGACTAGGACATCAAACATGAGCTTAAATACAAAATGGCTCATGGATCAAAGTAGCCGCCCTAGCCTAGCCTGTGCTGGCCACATTTGGAAAGCCTTACTTTTGTGGGCTTTGACATGTTGATCAATCTATCATCAAAAGTTTCAAGTATGTTAATATATACCACACTTTTATTTACATCTAAAAAAATTTGAAGGTATTCAATTGAAATTGTAATTTACCTTCTGGGACCAGAGGGTGTTTTTCCTTCATCTGTCAATTTCTTCTCTTTTGCGTCCTCRATGAGGGCCTTCCACTCCCTCTTTGGAATCATTAGAGGATGCTCGTACCTATCATTTTGTTTCAAGTGCCTCCTATATTTTTCTCGCGTATATTTTAAATATTGGCCAGCTGCGGCTGTGGCCAAGGTCTTGTTAAAAGTATCTACACCAAAAAGGATTTCTAGATGATCCATCAATTCTTTTTTGAGGTTGGAATTATGGGAATTCCACCTCTCTCATATGGTGGGCCCAAAAATTAGCAAAGCCTTATTCTCCAAGGACCTGTAAAAATCATTGTTCCCTACACGAAAAATGATTATATGATTATTAATTTAAAAATAATAATTTAGATGATTTATATTTGTCTACATAGAGAACATGATTTTTTTTTTTTTTTTTAAATTACCTGTAACTTTAACTTGCTTTAATGGAAGCCCTTCCTCGTTGACCATAAAGGTGCCCTTAAGGGTCCCTATGCTGGTCACACATCTTTCTTTATGAAAAGAAACCATATATTTTGTCAAATCATCGTCCTCATCTTCGTCACCACCTCCAGAGCCTACCTGTGTGGCTGCTTCCTCGGTGGACGTGTCGTGGCTCCCACCTAATAGTGTGGAAGGTGGAGATCTGAATAGTTGTGTCCTGGCAGCTATATGAGGGCCTACGTTGGGACCCTATGGCATCTGTGCAATGCCACTACTACCGATACCATGCATGTCAATGTCAACAAGATCCAAAAATCTCTATATAAGAATGAAAACATTTTTTTGTTTAGATAATGTAAATGTTAAAAATCAAGCTTTCATAATTGATCTTATGACATAAAAATAAAACAACTTGAAATTATGGTAATTACATTATATGTCTTAAGCCTTGTCATAACTTCTTTGATCCTTCCTTCAACCTCAAGAGTTTGATCTAGAATATTTAACAAGTGAGCTAGTTCCTTGTTTCCTTTATTGATCATTTTCTTTATTAAAATCGTAGGGTTGGAGGATTCATACAAATCCCTTTTTCCGAGTGAATCATCATCAACATCATATCCCGCCGACTACATATTCAAAAAAATAAATGATCATTCAGTTATGTAAACAAATAAAATAATTTATCGCCATAGAAATAAAATGCACATTAATTGCAATTTGAAAATTGTTGTTCATTTACCTGTTCTGAGGCCGCTATTGATTTACCACGATCATTTTGCCACATTACAATAAAATTAGAACCGTGATCATTATCATGAGAAATAAATTCAAATGTATGAGAAATTCAAATGTTGATAACAAAAATAGAACATAATGAAAATCATAAAATATGAGAGTCATTGCTTACAGGTTGGGTAAATTAGTATACGTACCGCCCCCATAATAACAACATTTGTATCTATTCGATTCAAATTGTAATCAATCAATATCTCTTCCCCTGCAGCTATTGATTTTATTGCACATACGAATACACAGTTTTATTCACGCCCCTCAAATACGCAATTGGGTCGCTTATATGTGGTCGCGGGTTGTGTACTTTTTATAAACCCTGCAATATTCCCCGTTGTTTTTGGCCTTCCGTCAATGTATATAGTTTCTCCTTTATTTTGATCATTGTCTTTTAGCTGTATATAATTTGTAGCCAAGCCATATCTTCGCATACTTTTTGTATATTGGACTATTCATATCCAATATTTGTAGATATAACAGGGTCCGACGTACTCCATAAATTCAGTTAATCCGTCGTAACAGACCTTTATGGCATCCATGGAAAATAGCCCCAAACCATGTAATGATGATGGGGAAATCTGGTATATCCTTTCGTTTACACAAAAATCAGTGTTTATTTCAGGAAGAACCTTGGGTACCCATTGTTTCACTATATGTTTGTACCTCAAGGGAACCTCGATGTCATCTATGCTCTCATGATCGTAAGAACATGATCCCCATTTCACAAGAAAAAAATCCATGCATTTATGGAATTTTCTTCTGATCTTCTCACCTCTAGTCGATCTTCGCTTGTTAGACCTACTAGATGTCTCACTTTATTCTATTCTACCTAAACTTCCCTCACTCAATGAAGATAGATATGACAAATACCTGTTTTCTTGTACATCCTATAAAATCATTAATGACAAAAACAATCAGTCAATCAAGATGTAACACTAGTTTATTACTAGTATCCTATTAGTATAACAACAAGCTCATAATGATTACCATAGAGTTACTCTTTTTAGTATCCTATTATGTTGGGAAATTTTATCATGTAACTTTACCTTAAGAGTTTTTGGACAATTTAAAGACAACCCAAAAAATGGTATTTCTGAAAAAAATGAACAAGAAAGATCGAACTTTAACTCAACAAAAACACTACCCTTGTCGGAAATATGAACCCAAGGAGAAGAAATGGCAGAAAGGTAAAGGTGGCCTATACATGTCGAAAGGGAGAGAGCAATTGAGAGTAAAGTACATTGTTAAGTAACAAATACAAGATCTTTTATTGATTCGTATCTTCACAACTCCCAAGGTATCTTCACAACACCTAAGTTCCTTCACAACTGTCGATGCAAGCAGGAATGATTGCAAACCAGTCAATTATTGTGACTGTGCTTAAGGCATGTTGTGACCTTGTTGATGTCAAATTAGGTATGCAACTTCATACCCACATTATTAAAGTTATAATTGAGCCAGATATCTATCTAGCTAGTGCCCTAGTCACCATGTATGCTTAATGTGGGATGATAGAGGATGCATTTCAAGTGTTTCATAACATGCTCTAGAAATATGTTGTTTTATGGACAACCATGATTTCAGGATATGCAAAAAATGAGCAGTATGATGAAGCCCTTGAAATATTTTGTCAGATGACAAGGGCTCGCATAAAGCCTGATCAATTCATGTTTGCTAGTGTGCTAAGTGCATGTGCATCCCTTGGATCTCTAGAACATGGAAAGGGAATCCATGTTTGTATTTTGAAAAGGAAGTTTGAATCAGACCTCTCAATTGGTAACACAAGTTAAGACAAATCAATTTTACTTTTCTAGTATTCTTAGTGCATGTGCCACATTAGCTACCCTAGAAAAGGGCAAAATGTTCCATGCACACATGATCAAAACAAGATTTGACACAGATGTTTCTATTGCTAATGCTCTTTCTACAATGTATACCAAGTGCGGGAGAATAGAGGATGGAGCAAGGAAAACATTGCTTGGTGGACATTGCATGGAGGACATTGCATGGCAGACATTGCTTGGCAGACATTGCATGGAAGAAAGCATTTCTTGGTAGAACGCATTGCTTGGAAGACATTGGAGCTAGGAAATCATGCAACAAAGTGCATTGACAATGAGGATGGATATCAATATCTTATTGTTGAAGATATTTGTTGAAATGCACACGGAAGGTTGTAAGCTGAATCAATTCACATTTCCAAGTTTTCTCAAGGCTTGCGCCAATATTGCAGCCACAGAGTAGGGAAAACATGTTCATTACCATGCTATTAGATCTGGTTTTGAGGTCGATAAGTGGGTAATGCTCTTATAGACATGTATGCAAAATGTGCGAGTGTGGATGATGCTTGAGTGTGGTAATTTTATATTTTCTATGGTGAAGAAAATCTGCATGCAAAATTAATGTTGACAGAAGTAGATATATTTGTGGAAGTGTAAGAGAAAGTTGGAAAGTGAAAACACAGTTTTCAACACCCGTGAATATTAATATAGAGAAGGCATTTGGATGTCTCACACAAGACAAAATTTATCTACAAATTTTGAATTTTTTTTTGAGGAAAGACAAACTGGATGATTTGTGACTTGGTTTTGAAGCATCCTTAATGTTCATATTAATGTTCATGTTCTTCCTAATACATAGCTAGANAATGTATGAGAAATTCAAATGTTGATAACAAAAATAGAACATAATGAAAATCATAAAATATGAGAGTCATTGCTTACAGGTTGGGTAAATTAGTATACGTACCGCCCCCATAATAACAACATTTGTATCTATTCGATTCAAATTGTAATCAATCAATATCTCTTCCCCTGCAGCTATTGATTTTATTGCACATACGAATACACAGTTTTATTCACGCCCCTCAAATACGCAATTGGGTCGCTTATATGTGGTCGCGGGTTGTGTACTTTTTATAAACCCTGCAATATTCCCCGTTGTTTTTGGCCTTCCGTCAATGTATATAGTTTCTCCTTTATTTTGATCATTGTCTTTTAGCTGTATATAATTTGTAGCCAAGCCATATCTTCGCATACTTTTTGTATATTGGACTATTCATATCCAATATTTGTAGATATAACAGGGTCCGACGTACTCCATAAATTCAGTTAATCCGTCGTAACAGACCTTTATGGCATCCATGGAAAATAGCCCCAAACCATGTAATGATGATGGGGAAATCTGGTATATCCTTTCGTTTACACAAAAATCAGTGTTTATTTCAGGAAGAACCTTGGGTACCCATTGTTTCACTATATGTTTGTACCTCAAGGGAACCTCGATGTCATCTATGCTCTCATGATCGTAAGAACATGATCCCCATTTCACAAGAAAAAAATCCATGCATTTATGGAATTTTCTTCTGATCTTCTCACCTCTAGTCGATCTCCGCTTGTTAGAACTACTAGATGTCTCACTTTATGCTATTCTACCTGAACTTCCCTCACTCAATGAAGATAGATATGACAAATACCTGTTTTCTTGTACATCCTATAAAATCATTAATGACAAAAACAATTAGTCAATCAAGATGTAACACTAGTTTATTACTAGTATCCTATTAGTATAACAACAAGCTCATAATGATTACCATAGAGTTACTCTTTTTAGTATCCTATTATGTTGGGAATTTTTCTCATGTAACTTTACCTTAAGAGTTTTTGGACAATTTAAAGACAACCCAAAAAATGGTATTTTGAAAAAAATGAACAAGAAAGATCGAACTTTAACTCAACAAAAACACTACCCTTGTCGGAAATATGAACCCAAGGAGAAGAAATGGCAGAAAGGTAAAGGTGGTCTATACATGTCGAAAGGGAGAGAGCAATTGAGAGTAAAGTACATTGTTAAGTAACAAATACAAGAGCTTTTATTGATTCGTATCTTCACAACTCCCAAGGTATCTTCACAACACCTAAGTTCCTTCACAACTGTCGATGCAAGCATGAATGATTGCAAACCAGTCAATTATTGTGACTGTGCTTAAGGCATGTTGTGACCTTGTTGATGTCAAATTAGGTATGAAACTTCATACCCACATTATTAAAGTTATAATTGAGCCAGATATCTATCTAGCTAGTGCCCTAGTCACCATGTATGCTCAATGTGGGATGATAGAGGATGCATTTCAAGTGTTTCATAACATGCTCTAGAAAAATGTTGTTTTATGGACAACCATGATTCCAGGATATGCAAAAAATGAGCAGTATGATGAAGCCCTTGAACTCTTTTGTAAGATGACAAGGGCTCTCATAAATCCTGATCAATTCATGTTTGCTAGTGTGCTAAGTGCATGTGCATCCCTTGGATCTCTGGAACATGGCAAGGGAATCCATGCTTGTATTTTGAAAAGGAAGTTTGAATCAGACCTCTCAATTGGTAACACAAGTTAAGACAAATCAATTTTCCTTTTCTAGTATTCTTAGTGCATGTGCCACATTATCTACCCTAGAAAAGGGCAAAATGTTCCATGCACACATGATCAAAACAAGATTTGACACAGATGTTTCTATTGCTAATGCTCTTTCTACAATGTATACCAAGTGCGGGAGAATAGAGGATGGAGCAAGGAAAACATTGCTTGGTGGACATTGCATGGAGGACATTGCATGGCAGACATTGCTTGGCAGACATTGCATGGAAGAAAGCATTTCTTGGTAGAACGCATTGCTTGGAAGACATTGGAGCTAGGAAATCATGCAACAAAGTGCATTGACAATGAGGATGGATATCAATATCTTATTGTTGAAGATATTTGTTGAAATGCACACGGAAGGTTGTAAGCTGAATCAATTCACATTTCCAAGTTTTCTCAAGGCTTGCGCCAATATTGCAGCCACAGAGTAGGGAAAACATGTTCATTACCATGCTATTAGATCTGGTTTTGAGGTCGATAAGTGGGTAATGCTCTTATAGACATGTATGCAAAATGTGCGAGTGTGGATGATGCTTGAGTGTGGTAATTTTATATTTTCTATGGTGAAGAAAATCTGCATGCAAAATTAATGTTGACAGAAGTAGATATATTTGTGGAAGTGTAAGAGAAAGTTGGAAAGTGAAAACACAGTTTTCAACACCCGTGAATATTAATATAGAGAAGGCATTTGGATGTCTCACACAAGACAAAATTTATCTACAAATTTTGAATTTTTTTTTGAGGAAAGACAAACTGGATGATTTGTGACTTGGTTTTGAAGCATCCTTAATGTTCATATTAATGTTCATGTTCTTCCTAATACATAGCTAGA
>JZKD02S0564242.1:0-16306 GCA_000966675.3 Picea glauca
TAAACTTCCCTATGTGCATGGGGGAAGGGGGGAAGCACTGACAGAGAGAGGATAAATGGAAGGAGGTGAGGATAAAGGCAAGAAGGAGGAGGAACCCTTGGACCCGATCATGATGGATGACGACCAGCTCAAGTGGATCTCGGCATCATCAGGAATGAAACGTAGTAGAGTAACCTACCAATATAAATTGAATACCAAGAAGAGATTCATAGCCACGAGGGAGGGCTTGGCGAGCTATGAGGAAGAGATAGAGGATCTTCGGGTTGTGGATCAGATTGAGGAAATCCTACGTGCAACATATGAGAGGAAGACGAGAATCCCAAGAACAGGAGGAGAAGCCAGCCATCCTATCGATATTAATGTCAGTGTGGAACCCACAAACCCATGTGTGACTAATACACCAAAGAGAACACCATTGTTCAGACAACCGAAGTTCGGAGGAATTCTGATAGCAAGAAGTACATCTACACTAGGAGCAACAACTGGAGGAACCAGTTCCAACAGCACTTGTCAATTATCTACACCACGCGGAGGAGGTAGTAGTTCAGTATTTAGAATGGCAGGACACAATCCCATTATCAGATTACCATAATTTCAAGGAGAAGTAATAGAATACCATGAGAAGCATTTGTTAATTTGTGTAAAGATCTGGGAGGAAAAACATATCACTGATGAAGACACCAAACTCGCACAGTTAGTGATTACGCTAAGAGACCGCGCACTAGACTAGTACATGAGTCTAGACATGAACAGTGCCCCTGGGATGACAAGGACACTGGAAGACATTAAGAAGTTATTGATTAATGAATTTCAGAAGTCAAGCTCAGAATATTAGTACATGAATGAGATGATTGAAATAAGATAGAAAATAGGATAATTGGTATGGGATATTGATCAGAGGTTCAAGCGACTAAAAGGAAAACTAAAATACCTTATGACCGAGTTGCAGCATCGGAACCTGTTTTTCAACTCACTACTCCCACACTTAAAATATCCCCTATGACAACAGAAATTTCAAATGTAGGCAGAGGCTCTGCAGGAAGCCTTACAACTGGAAGAGAACCAGTACCAGTAGACGGACCCAACTATTGAGGAATTGAAGGAGGATTTGAAGAATCTAACATTTCAGCTGAACCAAAATAAGAACAAGGACAAACGAGAAGTCATTTGGTGCATCGCATGAAAAACTGAAGGACACCACAAGAATGAATGCCCAACATTCACGCAGTATATGGCAACAAGTATGCCAAATCGGCTACCACGGGGAGGGTTATGGGGAAAAATATGCAAGAAATCGGGTCACGACCCTTATCACTACACAATGATGTAGAAATACCAAACAGTTCTGAATAATTCATATTGCACCTTTTGTAAGCCAGTAGGTCACAACAACAAAGATTGTAGAACTATGGATCTGATGCAGGAAAGAACATCAGATGCATATAGGGTACAGGCCAAAATGATGACTAGGAAAGCAATGCCACAGTTTAATCAAACCCCAGCTCCATACTGCGCAGCAGGAGTATAATATTGTGCATCAACCATACAATAACGTGCAGCTGCAATATAACCTGGCACATCCCCAGTACAATCAAGCACCACAGTATAATGCACCGAGAGGTGATCGAGCAGGCTACAGAGGAGGAGGACGAGCCAGAGGAGGTTTCGGACGTGGTAGAGGACTTGTCACATGTCACAATTTTCAACAACTGAGACATTACGCATGAGAATGTACACTTCCACCAGCAACTTGTATGTATTTCCATGCATCGGACCACGATACAAAGGAATGTCCAACACTACTAGTAAAGATACAGGAAAAGAGGAATCAGAACAATTAGAATGTCCAGTGGATTTCAGTCAAAGCTAGGGATGACGAATGAAACATCAATATAGTCATTCATGGAGGAATGAAAATAGGAAGTGATGCAGTTCAACATGAACCAACACAGAACCAATGGATAAAGAAGAACATTGAACCACGAAAGAAATTCAACGCACCAAAATAAAAGGAGACTTTTAAGGAAGCCAGACAATAATTTCAGAAGGAGAACACAATGTTGACTTCAACTGCGCAACCATTCAAGGAAGCCCCAGAATATGAGATGTCGCCATCATTGGATCATACCAATGGAATGCAACCCAAGGGACAAGTAAGTACAATCAAAGGCTTTTTGCAATAATGTGTAAAAGTATTAAGTGATCCTTCATCTGTGAAAATATTGCAAAACATACTAGAGAAATGTAGCAGCAAGATGGAAGAGATGCTAGAACCAAAAACTGTCAGTCACCTACACACCAGAAGAAGAACAAGTAGGGAATTTAGACTAAATGCTAACATTGGTGATTTCAATATGGGAGACATTATACTAGACCTAGGATCTGAAGTGAATGTGCTACCCAAGAAGACCTAGAATGCATGGAAGAGCCAACACTAGGATACTCAAATGTCCAATTAAAACTAGCAAACCAACATAGAATCCTACCAATAGGTAGATTGAAAGGAGTAATAGTATACCTCAATGGAGTGCACACTAAAGAAGAATTTGAAGTCATTGAAATAGTGGACGGCACAACACCTTACCCAGCACTACTTGGTCAATATTGGGCGTTTGAAAACCAGACCATAATCAATTTGAAAACCAGGAAAATGACATTTGAATCCGAAGAATACAGGGTCATGGCACCACTAGATCCATCGGAAGGGGAGAGGTTTGTATAACCCACTTTTCTGGACTTAGAGGAGATTGGCCAATTATACAGAACAACTGTGTGTGATGAGGATTACATAAACCCAACTGCAGATGGGGTACTCAGTTGGCAGAGCATTACTTCATGTGTAACAGACTTAGACACCGGGTTAGAAAACTGGTAGCAGAGATTACATGAAGTATCCACATGAATATGTGCAAGAATAGACCACGTAGTAAGATGGGTAGGCACAAAAATCACAGAACCACCCAGTTTCCATAGGCTAAATGATTTGGAAACATTCTTGACACAATACGAAGATGAAGTATTAGAGAACTAGCAACTATCATCACTTGACTTAGCATTCAAGGCCACACCCACAAGATGGTGGGGCACACATAAATATACCATCACAAATTGGTATCAATGTAAGCACTTACTACGCATAAGGTTCAGGGCAGAACAGGAATACAACAAATAGCAGCAATACCAAGGACGAGAGGCACTAGCGGAACACTTGGCGAAGTGCAAAACGTTGTGGAAAATGATGCCACCAGAGGAATGGCTTCATCACTTCATACATACCTTAGAGGGCATACTAGAAAACTGATACACAAACTAAGAATTGTGCAAAGGAACTACAATATGGAGGACGTTGCAACAGAACTTCACAATCACTTTCTCATTCGAGCATGAGAACCCCAACATAGACGCAGCTCTCAAACGAATCAGAGGAGTAATATTCATTGAAGAACCGGAAATAGACTTTATCACAGAAGAGCAACAACGGAATAAACATACAGTCAAGGAACTATTGTCATGTTATCATGTACAGGAGCAAGCACTAGATTAAGATGACCCACATGACATTCAGATCGAAGAAGTAGAAGGCGAAAGAGATGTGTAAGGACCACCCATAGAATCATAATTCATTGTCACACCAATCAAGGTAAAGAAATTTAACATCGGGACAGTTGAGCAGCCCAAAATGGCCAGCATTGGAGACTACTGGGATGAGCAAACAGTAGAAAGCATCATAGAATTGTTGCGCGAATATAGCGACCTCTTTCCCACAACATTTATAGAGATGAAAGGTATAGCAGGAGAACTGGGAGAAATGAAGGTAGCACTCAGACCTGAAGCAAGACCTATAAGACAGTGACCCTGTAGACTGAACCCCATATATAAAAAGAAAGTGAAAGATGAGATTGATAGGATGCTCGAAATCAGCATCATCGAACCAGTTGAAGAATCCTAATGAATAAGACTGATGGTAGTATAGGACAAGAAACAAGGAAGAGGGATTAGGATATGCGTCGACTTGAGGACGTTGAACGATGCATGCCTACATGACCCATTCCCTACATTGTTCATGGATGAAGTATTAGAGAATGTGGGGGGACATGAAGCTTACTCAGTCACTGATGGATTATCAGGCTACCATTAGATTAAGATAACACAGGAGGACAAACACCAGACCACGTTTGTGATGGAATGGGGATCTTATCAGTACACAGTCATATCGTTCGAACTGAAGAATGCAGCCGCAATATTCTCCAGAGTAGTCATCACAGTATTTAAGGAATTCATCCATTAGTTCCTCAAAGTATACCTGGATGACTGGATAGTTTACAGTCTGTTGAAAAACCATGTGGAAGTTTTACGACTTATGTTAGAATGATGTAGACAGTGCCAGATATCACTGAATATCAAGAAATTCATATTTGGAACACCATTTGGGATACTATTGGGCCACATAGTATGCAAACAAGGCTTGTTAGTGGATCCACCAAGATCATCGTTATTGTTAACTTACCGGAACCAAAAACAGTCTGACAACTAAGAGAAAATTTAGGGCACACAGGATACTACAGGAAACTCATCAAAGGATGTGCATAGATCACAACCCCAATGGAAAAACCGTTAAGGAAGGATACCAAATACCAATGGAACGATGAGTTTCAACACAGTTTGGATACCCTGAAGGAAACTATGGTTGTTGCACCGATATTAGTATTTCTAGACTGGGAAAAGACATTCCATGTTCATGTAGATGAATCAGCGATAGCACTTGGAGCTATCTTAGTGCAGCCAGGAGCGGGAGACTTGGATCATCCAATAGCATGCGCAAGAAAAAAACTATCCGACTCAAAACAGAATTATAACACGACAGAAAGAGAATTCCTAGCCATGGTCTATGCACTGCAAAAGTTTAGACATTACCTATTGGGGAAACACTTTAAGATGTTTACAGATCACCCAGCCCTGAAATACCTAGTCAACAAGCCAGTGTTGGGGGGGAGAATTTGTCGATGGTTACTGCTATTTCAAGAATTTGATTTTGAAGTAATAGTTAAACCAGGAAAATTGAATGCAGGACCTGACCACCTGTCAAGGGTCACAAATGGAGAAGAACCTACAAATCTAGAAGACACCTTTCCGGATGCATAGTTATTCTCAGTACAGATTGTTGATGACTACTTCGCAGAGATCATCTAGTACTTAAGCACAAGTACTGCGTCGCAAGAATATAGCACCACGTAGAAGAACAACCTGGTAGTCTGTGCATCCGACTATCAACTGATCGCAGGACATCTATACAATATGGGCACGGATAGAATTTTATGAAGGTACGTGCTAGAGCACAAAAGACAAATAATTTTAGCAGAATCCCACGAGGGAATCGCAGGAGGGAATTATGCAGGAAAACCTACCACGCAAAAGGTACTACGCGCAGGACTATGGTGGCCAACGATCCACAGGGACACGAAATAATATTGTCAACGCTGTGATGTCTGTCAAAGGGTAGGAAAACCCAATAGAAAGGACAAGATGCCACTACGACCACAAGTAACATTACAGGAATTTGATAAATGGGCAATAGAATTTGTGTGACCCATTAACCCACCAGCCAAAAGGAGAGGGGAAATATACATTATCACCACAACAGAATACCTAACAAGATGGGTGGAAGTCGCACCAGTAAAATATTGTAGCATAGATACAGTTGCAAACTTCTTGTTCGAACAAGTAATCACCATATTTGGGTGCCCAAGAGTTTTGATGAGAAATCAAGGCACGCACTTCATAAATAGCACCATCAGCACGATGCTTGAAGAGTTTGAAGTTCATCACCAAAAGAGCACACCATATCACACACAGGCAAATGCCACAGTAGAAGTCTTCAATAAAATTATGGAGAACACACTAACAAAGATCTACAACGTCAATAGAGACGACTGGGACCTCAAAGTTGTTGGATTACTGAGAGGGGGGGTGAATCAATAATAGCGTAATNTCCATTACCCAAACCTTTGTGCTACGGGGCTTTCTTCAAGGGTTGACATCAATGAAAACCAACCTTAATCAACAAAAGTATCAGCAGTATTATGGGCATATAGGATTACATGCAAAAACTTCACAGGGCACACACCATTCAAACTAGTCTATGGCCAAGAAGTAGTAGTGACATTAGAATTTTTAGTACCCAGCTTACGCGTAGTAGCTATCACACAAATGACATAATGGGGCGTAGTACAGGAAAGACTGAATCAGTTATTGTCAATGGAGAAAGACCGAATCCTAGCAGGATTCCATCAACAAGTGCAGAAATCCAGAGACAAAGCTTGGCATAATCGACACGTCAAGAAGAAGACATTCAAGGAAGGAGATCTAGTATTTCTCTATGACAGCAAATTGTTTCAGCACCCCGGGAAGCTTAGAATGCATTGGCTAGGACCATACAAGGTAAAATTTGTCACAGACAGAGGATATGTACAGTTAAAATATTTAGTAGGCACAGACCTTAGAGGAATGATCAATGGGATCCGACTAAAGCTGTAAAAGGATGGTTGACCACCCATTGCGCAGTAAAAAAAAATTAAAAAGTGCACAGCACGCTAGAGAGAGAAAGGCCACATGACATTCGAAACATAAATTCAGAAAAGGCAAGGACAACAATTACATACCAAATAAAAATGAGCGGGAAATGGAAAGTCGACAAAAGCAGTATGACAGGACAGCACTAAGTAGAATTAAAGCACGGCAAGGACTGAGGGAACATCACATTAAACGTGCCAACTGGATACGGCAAAGCAAGCATAAGGGAAAGTACAAACCACCACAGATGCATCGAACCCACAGTTATGGTGCATTAATCACATCATGGAGGAAGCATCCTCGACAAGCTTCATGATAAGCCCATACAACACGCAAGCACGGGAGCAACTGGTCTATTCGTGAAAGGATAACAGAGAAAGAGAAATAATAGCTAGAATGAACAAAGAGAGACCATAGAGCTCATCAAATTCATTCGAACTCAGTAAACGTTCGACAGTCACCACTATGGCACCACCAAATCCAGCAAAACTAGGCCAGACAATAAGACCGACTAGGTTTCAAACTAGGTCACTAGGACCGCTAGAGGAAAACAAGCAGAAACAGCCAAAGATCGTTGATATCGATGAGATCTCATCCCTAGAGGCGATACCAGCAAACCTACACTGATACTGGAAGAGATTCAGCAGCCAAAAGAAGAGTCCATGAAAGAGGATACACCAGCAGCGGCGCTAGAGCCTTAGAACGAGGAAGCAGAAAACCAACAGAAATTGCAACCAAAAAGCACTCAAGCAGCCATGGAAGTCAACAGAACGGAACAGAATCTGGGAGTAGCAGTGCAACCAAACGAGTTGCAAGCACTCGGACTAGGTCAACATACAGAGGAGACCACTGGAACTACCTCGACTTGGCCAGAATGGCTGATGGGGGAACAATCGGAAGTTGTTGGAACTTCTAACCAGCCACCATAGCAAGAAGACATAGTTCAGATATTGATCTCACCTCGCAAGAAACCTGCAGCAGAAATTGTGCTACCACGCATACCAGAGGGAGTACAGGTAGAACCGCAGCTACTAGGTCAAGTTGGGAAGATCAAGTATTCTGACCATGACATATCAAACGAAACCAAGTTCTTGAAACTTTCACAGAGGGTCTTTATGCAGACCATAACCATAAACCAACTTGGAGAAACGATCAGCCAGCCACACCAATGGACAGTTGGGATGGACAGAACAAGAATCTTAGGTTTGTTGAAGCTACCACATTTTGGAAGAGGCCAGTATGCGACAGCATGCGTCAAGTAGTTGTTATCAGTCACACATGGAGGGGATATATGGCTGGATAAACCCATCCCCATAACTGTTGAGCTTATCGCACAAATAACAGGACTACCCANACGTGCCAACTGGATACGACAAAGCAAGCATAAGGGAAAGTACAAAACCGCCACAAATGCATCGAACCCACAGTTATGGTGCATTAATCACATCATGGAGGAAGCATCCTCGACAAGCTTCACGACAAGCCCATACAACACGCAAGCACGGGAGCAACTGGTCTAGTCGTAAAAGGATAACAGAGAAAGAGAAATAATAGCCAGAATGAACAAAGAGAGAACATAGAGCTCATCAAAGTCATTCGAACTCAGTAAACGTTCGACAGTCACCACTATGGCACCACCAAATCCAGCAAAACTAGGCTAGACAATAAGACCGACTAGGTTTCAAACTAGGTCACTAGGACCGCTAGAGGAAAACAAGCAGCAACAGCCAAAGATCGTTGATATCGATGAGATCTCATCCCTAGAGGCGATACCAGCAAACCTACACTCATACTGGAAGAGATTCAGCAGCCAAAAGAAGATTCCATGAAAGAGGATACGCCAGCAGCGGCGCTAGAGCCTTAGAACGAGGAAGCGAAAAACCAACAGAAATTGCAACCAAAAAGCACTCAAGCAGCCATGGAAGTCAACGGAACGGAACAGAATCTGGGAGTAGCAGTGCAACCAAACGAGTTGCAAGCACTCGGCCTAGGTCAACATACAGAGGAGACCAATGGAACTACCTCGACTTGGCCAGAATGGTTGATGGGGGAACAATCGGAAGTTGTTGGAACTTCTAACCAGCCAACATAGCAAGAAGACATAGTTCAGCTATTGATCTCACCTCGTAAGAAACCTGCAACAGAAATTGTGCTACCACGCATACCAGAGGGAGTACAGGTAGAACCACAGCTACTAGGTCAGGTTGGGAAGATCAAGTATTCCGACCATGACATATCAAACGAAACCAAGTTCTTGAAACTTTCACAGAGGGTCTTTATGCAGACCATAACCGTAAACCAACTTGGAGAAACGATCAGCCAGCCACACCAATGGACAGTTGGGATGGACAGAACAAGAATCTTAGGTTTGTTGAAGCTACCACATTTTGGCAGAGGCCAATATGCGACAGCATGCGTCAAGTAGTTGTTATCAGTCACACATGGAGGGGATATATGGCTGGATAAACCCATCCCCATAACTGTTGAGCTTATCGCACAAATAACAGGACTACCCATTGGAGGTATGGATCCTGCGTTGATTATGGACGATAAATCCAAGGAGAAAGCGTTGGCAGAAGAGATGAAGAAGAAATATGGCACTACCAGAGGAATGAGGGGCATCATAATCAAACGAATCAACAACGCAGCTACACAACTAGGCGCAAAGATATTAGCTTGCAAATTTCTCAGAAAATCCCACATAAAGGAAGTACCAGCAGGAGTCATTGCAGTTACAGCTCAGTGCGCAGAAGGCACCTTTATGAGTTGGGTGCCATATCTATTGAATTTGTTTCAAGTGGACTACAAGAATGCGCAGGACCTAGGCATGGAATTCCATTACTCATGGTTGATTACGCTAATAGACTTCATGGGATGGCGGGAACCAGAGTATGTAATTTTTTTCACTAGACCACAACAAGCAGGAGCGAGATACCTATTACTGAGATCTGGGCCACAGGCCAGGCATAAGAGGGAGAATGGGGTCATATTCTAAGTATACCTATGGGACATATAGGAATCCATTAGTGGATCATAGAGAATAACACCAGAAGTTGTCGTGCGATATGCGGACATCGCCAATTTTCGATCCACAAGACAGACAATGGGGATACAACCAAGGCAGGATCCAGATAGACAATGGCTATTGATGTGCTACTGCATCACAAAAGGTGATATAGACATGGTCATCATCGAATGGCCTGATGAATGGAGGATCCCAGCCATTACCCCGGGAAGTACCGGAAAGAACAGCAGAAGGAGAGGCAGCATAGGCAGAAACACAGCTTTAGGAAGTACCAGTACCCAAGAAATCAAGGACGAGCCAAAACAAGCTGACTTGGGCAGACAAAGGGTAAAAGCGGACAGGGACCCAGAAGGGGCAGAAAGAGACTACATAGTTGACCAATGGACAACCAAAACAAGCTAAGGGAGAAAGGGAGACCACCCCAAACCCCATCACACAGGAACCAGGGGGAAATAAGAGACCAGCCATGCAGGAAGGAGGCGCGCACAATAAATCAAAGGCACAACAAGCATCTCTAGACTATACGATCACGAAGGATGATGAGGAAATGATCGCCAAAATGGTCTAGAATTTCTTAGCAGAATATTTCGATCATGCAGCGCATCACAAGAATAAACTGCAAAAAGAGCTGGCAGAAATGGGACAGTCCTCAAGATATTCAGGGAAGCACAGACAAAAAGCAGCAGCAGAGGCACAGAGCCACCGAAAATACAGGCCAAAGAAAGAGTGGAGGTAGAAGAATGAGATCCATTCTACCCCATGCCACACGTAAATGCAACGATCTACATCAAACCTAACATGATGCGCATGGATGAAATCGTGGGGAAGACACCCCTGAAGGATTTGGACCACATCCAGTTAGTCTTGACATGAATTCCATCAAAGGCACTACAAAAATTGCAGGTTAGCGTCGACCACGAGGTATAGTCTCGTGCACATAAAAACTTAGTCAATCTACAACAAGAAACAAAGAATCGCGAGGTGCTAGAAAAATTCTGTGAGAAGGCCAAGCTTCAAACTTGGGAGGAAAAAGAAAGAAGAAATGAGCTAGAACGAAGAGTGGGAGGAGTTTTTTAAAAACACCCAAGCACCGTGCAAGGGAATGAACTCCTGGTAGCAGGAAAGATTGACTAGATTGCACAGGAAATTGATGAATATCAGAAGGAGATCGAGAATCTCTACGAATAGATCACACCAACCACTCCACTGGTAGTGAAGGAGAAAAGGAAGCAGGAAGAAACAACGCAGCTATAGGAGATCGAACAGCACATTAGCGTAGCAACCGAATTGCTTGATAAAGCAACACAACTTTGGACAAGGTTGGAGGAGGATCCACAGTTCCAACGCTGGGACAAGGAAGAGGAAAGGATCAATGCAACATTCCAAGAACTCAAACAGAGGCAGAAGACCATCCAATCCCAGAACGAGTCAAAGGGGTGCAGTAGATAAAGAATATGCAGGCAGAAATTATCATTGTGCAAACACAGAAACAGGAGTGTCAAGGTCAAATAGAAGCACTACAGGAGCGGGTAGCAAAAATACTCGCACAACCAGTGGAGCTAAACCACAGATAGCACAGACCCAGACCAAATGTGTAGGATTTTTTAGCAATGGAATGGTAGTTCTGGTAGTAGACACCATCAAGGAGAAGACCGCGTAGGCACTGACAAAAGCAGTGGAGTGCAAGGAAAAGTTTGAGACGATCACCAAGGAGATCGAAGAAGCTCAGAAGGATTAGGTGACTCGGGATGAGTCACATGTCAGTGTTGGGGGCCTATTGGCACTAGGCCGAAGTGGAAAGAAGGATGATTGTGAGAAATAAAGCATGCAGAAACGAAAGTAACAGATGGAAAGTAACACAACACGCGCGCATGCAAGAAAGAGTGCACAAGTAAAATGACAGCTGGAGGAAGAACAACACGCATGCATGGGAGGAAGATCTAATATCGGTAAGGTTAGGGTTTTGGTAATACATTGTAAACAGATGAAGAGCCTGATATATATAAATAGAGATACACAAGTATCATAGAGAGGTTGATTTGCTTTTGTATTAGTTCAGTTTCTGCAATACTCCATCGTAGCTAGATACGATTTGATGTGTTATGTAATATGGTCATGGACCAAGTTTGTAAGCTATTGAGCTAGAACAGAGGAGAGGAGGAAGATCTGAGGATCAGATCACAGGTTGTGGAGCCTGATGTGATCTAGTTTGCCTCATATCAATCTTATCCATCAGAGGGAATTGTAAGTGCACAGCGCTGGAGATGCAGAATTATCATAATAAAAGAGCCAAGAGCCAAATTTCTATGGACATAGCATAGGAGGGAGTGAACCACTGTAATATCTATGTAATGTGATGAATGTATCTTTCTCTTTGCTTCTTTCAGCAGTTCATTATTATGATTAATAAATGAGTTAATATACTATTATGAATTACGATTATATTGTACGGGAATCAAACTATGAAATGGAAACGTGCTAGGNCTTATCGCACAAATAACAGGACTACCCATTGGGGGTATGGATCCCGCGTTGATTCTGGACGATAAATCCAAGGAGAAAGCGTTGACAGAAGAGATGAAGAATAAATATGGCACTACCAGAGAAATGAGGGGCATCATAATCAAACGAATCAACAACACAGCTACACAACTAGGCGCAAAGATATTAGCTTGCAAATTTCTCAGAAAATCCCACATAAAGGAAGTACCAGCAGGAGTCATTGTAGTTACAGCTCAGTGCGCAGAAGGCACCTTTATGAGTTGGGTGCCATATCTATTGAATTTGTTTCAAGTGGACTGCAAGGATGCGCAGGACCTAGGCATGGAATTCCATTACTCATGGTTGATTACCCTAATAGACTTCATGGGATGGAGGGAACCAGAGTATGTAATTTTTTTCACTAGACCACAACAAGCGGGAGCGAGATACCTATTACTGAGATCTGGGCCACAGGCCAGGCATAAGAGGGAGAATGGGGTCATATTCTAAGTATACCTATGGGACATACAGGAAGCCATCAATCGATCATAGAGAATAACACCAGAAGTTGTCGCGCGATATGTGGACATCGCCAATTTTTGATCCACAAGACAGACAATGGGGATACAACCAAGGCAGGATCCAGATAGACAGTGGCTATTGATGTGCTATTGCATCACAAAAGGTGATATAGACATGTTCATCATCGAATGACCTAATGAATGGAGGATCCCAGCCATTACCCGGGAAGTACCGGAAAGAACAGCAGAAGGAGAGGCAGCACAGGCAGAAACACATCTTTAGGAAGTACCAGTACCCAAGAAATCAAGGACGAGCCAAAACAAGCTGACTTAGGAAGACAAAGGGTAAAAGCAGATAGGGACCCAGAAGGGGAAGAAATAGACTACATAGTTGACCAATGGACAACCGAAACAAGCTAAGGGAGAAAGGGAGACCACCCCAAACCCCATCACACAGGAACCAGGGGGAAATAAGAGACCAGCCATGCAGGAAGGAGGCACGCACAATAAATCAAAGGCACAACAAGCATCTCTAGACTATATGATCACGAAGGATGATGAGGAAATGATCGCCAAAATGGTCTAGAATTGCTTAGCAGAATATTTCGATCATGCAGCGCATCACAAGAATAAACTGCAAAAAGAGCTGGCAGAAATGGGACAGTCCTAAAGAAATTCAGGGAAGCACAGACAAAAAGCAGCAGCAGAGGCACAAAGCCACCGAAAATACAGGCCAAAGAAAGAGTGGAGGTAGAAGAATGAGATCCATTCTACCCCATGCCACACGTAAATGCAACGATCTACATCAAACCTAACATGATGCGCATGGATGAAATCGTGGGGAAGACACCCCTGAAGGATTTGGACCACATCCAGTTAGTCTTGACATGAATTCCATCAAAGGCACTACAAAAATTGCAGGTTAGCGTCGACCACGAGGTATAGTCTCGTGCACATAAAAACTTAGTCAATCTACAACAAGAAACAAAGAATCGCGAGGTGCTAGAAAAATTCTGTGAGAAGGCCAAGCTTCAAACTTGGGAGGAAAAAGAAAGAAGAAATGAGCTAGAACGAAGAGTGGGAGGAGTTTTTTAAAAACACCCAAGCACCGTGCAAGGGAATGAACTCCTGGTAGCAGGAAAGATTGACTAGATTGCACAGGAAATTGATGAATATCAGAAGGAGATCGAGAATCTCTACGAATAGATCACACCAACCACTCCACTGGTAGTGAAGGAGAAAAGGAAGCAGGAAGAAACAACGCAGCTATAGGAGATCGAACAGCACATTAGCGTAGCAACCGAATTGCTTGATAAAGCAACACAACTTTGGACAAGGTTGGAGGAGGATCCACAGTTCCAACGCTGGGACAAGGAAGAGGAAAGGATCAATGCAACATTCCAAGAACTCAAACAGAGGCAGAAGACCATCCAATCCCAGAACGAGTCAAAGGGGTGCAGTAGATAAAGAATATGCAGGCAGAAATTATCATTGTGCAAACACAGAAACAGGAGTGTCAAGGTCAAATAGAAGCACTACAGGAGCGGGTAGCAAAAATACTCGCACAACCAGTGGAGCTAAACCACAGATAGCACAGACCCAGACCAAATGTGTAGGATTTTTTAGCAATGGAATGGTAGTTCTGGTAGTAGACACCATCAAGGAGAAGACCGCGTAGGCACTGACAAAAGCAGTGGAGTGCAAGGAAAAGTTTGAGACGATCACCAAGGAGATCGAAGAAGCTCAGAAGGATTAGGTGACTCGGGATGAGTCACATGTCAGTGTTGGGGGCCTATTGGCACTAGGCCGAAGTGGAAAGAAGGATGATTGTGAGAAATAAAGCATGCAGAAACGAAAGTAACAGATGGAAAGTAACACAACACGCGCGCATGCAAGAAAGAGTGCACAAGTAAAATGACAGCTGGAGGAAGAACAACACGCATGCATGGGAGGAAGATCTAATATCGGTAAGGTTAGGGTTTTGGTAATACATTGTAAACAGATGAAGAGCCTGATATATATAAATAGAGATACACAAGTATCATAGAGAGGTTGATTTGCTTTTGTATTAGTTCAGTTTCTGCAATACTCCATCGTAGCTAGATACGATTTGATGTGTTATGTAATATGGTCATGGACCAAGTTTGTAAGCTATTGAGCTAGAACAGAGGAGAGGAGGAAGATCTGAGGATCAGATCACAGGTTGTGGAGCCTGATGTGATCTAGTTTGCCTCATATCAATCTTATCCATCAGAGGGAATTGTAAGTGCACAGCGCTGGAGATGCAGAATTATCATAATAAAAGAGCCAAGAGCCAAATTTCTATGGACATAGCATAGGAGGGAGTGAACCACTGTAATATCTATGTAATGTGATGAATGTATCTTTCTCTTTGCTTCTTTCAGCAGTTCATTATTATGATTAATAAATGAGTTAATATACTATTATGAATTACGATTATATTGTACGGGAATCAAACTATGAAATGGAAACGTGCTAGGCTCTGGTTAATAAACCCCTATCTCACACTCAATCCAAGGTTGTAAACACCTGAGTCTTATAGCCACCCATTTAGGGCTATCTCGGGTGAGACTGCGCAGTACATTATGTGTATTTTGTTGCCTTATGGTTTACCAGGAGGGCCGATAGTTTTAGAGGCTTTGTTGGAAACCCGAAATACATGAACCCTGGGTTAATAACTTAGACAGTAGAAGAGCATTTAAAAACCCAACAGCGGGTTACTCCATTCCACCGATGTGCACCCTTGCAAATTGAAAGGCATGCAATGATGTGACATGTTAGCACTTGAGCAACAAACCTCCGAAGATCCGAAGTAGCTGGGAACAGTCGATCTATAGGAGGACACGCGTCCACCGATCGTGTGCTCTGGATAAAACACTTTGGGAAAAAGTGAGCGAGGAGGGGGTTTGAAGTTTGAGACTTCTGAAACTTGAAGACCCAAAAGGATCTTGGCCATCGATCTTCCGAGAGCCATGTGTCACCAGATCCAAGGCTTCGGATGAAAGCCAGTGGGGCCAGATAAGTTTTGAAAATTGAGATTTCCGGAGTTCAAAATCCTGAAGAAATCGTAGTTGTCAATCCACGGGAGACACACGTCAAAAGATCACGAGCTTCGGACAAAAGCATTTTTTCAAGGAAAAAGGTTGAAGTTTGAGATCTCCAAAGTCCAGAGCCCCGAAGTAAAAATATAGTCGTCAGATTGAGGAGGACACGTGGAGAAGATCCATCAACTCTAGGTGAAGACCTGAAGTGAATCTTAGTCATCTGATCTAGGAGGACACATGGTGAGAGATTGGCCAGTTCATGAATTCGGAGTTCAAGAGAGTTAGAAGTTTGCTAGTATGAAAACTCTCGAAATCCCGAAGCCCGAAGAGCCGAAGTGGTGGGGCATGATGACGTCACCTGAAGGTGATGTGGACCCCAGAATTTTAAAGTGATATGTCTTGCGGACATCACGTGGGATGACATGGACACATGGGATGTGTGCCATGTGTCAGTAAGTTTTGAGCATTTGGAGTATTGAAACTTCGATTAGAACGTGACATGTGTCACCCGCCTAATTAGGCCACATATCTACTTCCAGTATTTTTCCATGTAGTGACAGATCGTGCAGTCTGGAGACTAGGCATGCCAGAGGGGAAAGATGTGACAGGATGCATTGGGTCGAAAACTCCCAAAGGCCCGAAGG
>JZKD02S0564297.1:0-11805 GCA_000966675.3 Picea glauca
TCGTGTCAGGCTCCTTGACTAAGCGGTTGAAGCCGAAGCCGAATCCGTCATCATGATGAGAAATTCGTCGAAGCTCACATATCCATCACCGTTGGAGTCGACCCTTGCTATCATAATCCGACAATCTTCCAGAGAACAACGCTCTCCCAATCTGTCGAAAACCCTGAGAAGTTCATCGGGGGAGATGAGTCCATTGCCGTCGAAATCGAAGATACCGAAGGCGCTTTTCATGTCCTGGAGGCGGCGTGGGTCGTCAACACCGAAAGTATTCAGCTCCGCGAATTCTGAGAAATCGATGAAACCGTCGCCGTCGGAATCGGCCACGCTTACCATAAGTCGAAGCTCGTCGTCGGAGGCAGGGCAGCCCAGGGATGTCATAAGCATGCCGAGCTCCGACCACGAGATCTTGCCGTCGCCGTTGGCGTCGAATTTTCGGAACACCGCGTGCAGCTCCCCTGCGGCGCTTTGCAGAGGAGAGGGAGAGGGCCTCTCCTTGTCGATGTCACTTTCGTCGACTTTGAGAGATGACGAAGTCTTCCGTCGCCTCAAAGAACGCGTCGATTCGTTTGTCGGCCGCCGACTGCTGCCGGCGGTGGAGGATTTGGAACGACGCCGCCTTGAGTCATTTGCAGCAGATTTCTGGCCTCCATTTATGCAGTTTACCAGGTTTGGAAAGTACATTATTATCGAATTCGAAGATCTCACTGTAAGTAAATTCAAATATTTAGTTTTCCACTTCGGATCATGAACAGGCAAAGCAATCCAACCCAACAAAAGCGGATCGATCAGCTATCCGGCCTTTTTTCTTGGGAATGAAAACCAGAACGAGTTAGAAACCCTGTCTCTGACAATATATAATCTTCACAAATAGCTCCCATTCATTTAATTAATTCGATCGGAAATGCATGAAACAGATCGACCGCAAGTTCAGCAATACCAATTCTCGATTGGAAATGCATGAAACAGATCGACCGCAAGTTCAGAAATACCAATTCAAATGAGAGAGCATGAATCACGGAAATAAAAAGAGAAGAGAAAAGCGGAGTCATTGTTTCGTCGGCGGACGAAGGTCACCAGGAAGCTTCCGAGCGGTCCAGCACAGTATATCATTATGGGTCAGTCAGATTTGAGTGGCAAGTTTTGTATTGTTTTTTATGTCGTCCAATATGTTGTACACGGTACAGAGGCCGCAATGAAATTGGGTACCCGATGTGATTGATCCACCTCAGTTTTGCACCCACGCAACTCCCAATAATTCAACAGTGGGGGCTGTACTCACCACGGGTGAGAGCTTTTTGCCCACTTTGCCGCGTACGGCCATTCATGCCATGCTATGCTAGTGGAGGTTGTTGACAAAATTAACCTTGCCTTTTTATTCATCTAGACTAGTGCTGGATAATACGTCATTTTATCTAATAAAATAATTAGAAAACAATTATAACATTTTCCATCCATTGAAATTAAGTTAAGCCATTCTTTTTAAAAATTAATCATAAATTGTGGGTGTACACTGAATGGCAAGTGCACTTTAAATGGAAGGAAATGTAAAATGGAGGTTTCACTTTCAATTCTCACCTAGATTTACCCATGCCCCATTCTTGCAAGTTGGACGCCCTGAAGGTTATAGAGGTAGCAAGAATCAACCCCATGTCACTAACAATTGGATGGAAAAGGTTATAGAGGTAGCAAGAATCAACCCCATGTCACTAACAATTGGATGGAAAAGGTTATAGAGGTAGCATGAATCAACCCGGTGTCACTAACAATTGGATGGAAGTTCCCTACCATATTTGACAACTCCATCGTTTTATGTCCCTACGGGGACATATAACGTCTCTGGTTTGTTATTAATCGAGCTGGTATTGCGGCTTAGTATTTCATTTTCCATGGTTTCTTGTGGTTTTGGGCTTGATATTGTTGATGGGATGGCACCCTACGGGTTGCATTTGCCCCATGTCCACCCCCCATAGCATCATGATGTGCAAGCGAGGTATGTGGAGATGTTAATTCAATTGGTTGCGTGTGTAAATGCAACTAATTGTAGGTGTCAATGCATATTTGCTTGTCATTTCATCGCAATTTTCTCATAGCCCATTTCCTCCTTAGCCTCTTCACTCTATCATTAGCTGACCTTGGACCGAGGATTGTTTCCATCATTTTATATTTCCACCCTAGTTTGTTGCATTGGCTTTTGTTTTTGCCTAGTGTAGAAGGGTTTGTTATGTTTTTAATTGTTGCATCTATATGCACCTTGAAAGGCTCATGCTTCACCTTAACTTGGTATTTCCACCGCCCCTCTTATAAATGGTGTCAACACTTGACTCTTGGTTTGGCACTTGACTATCTCTATCCCTAATCGGGGACATACCTTGACAATTTGTTATTAATTGAGCATGTACTACAACTTAATAATTCTTTTCCACGACTTTTCCATGATTTTGGGCTTGATATTGGTCATAACCCATTTTCTCCTTAGCCTCTTCACTCGATCATTAGTAGACTCTAGAATAAGGATTATTTCCACGACATCGTTGGCAATTCAACCTTGGATTGTTTCACTGGCCTTAGTTTTTGCCCAAAGTTGAAGGGTTTGTTATGTTTTGGCGTCAACTCCTACATACAACTTCAAAGGCTTGGTTCACCTTGACTATGGTAATTACACCATCCCTATTGTAAATGGTATCATGTGGCATGTTTTATGATTTTTGTGTAGTAGCTATAGACTAGGTTTGGTTATGGGTATTGTTAGGGAGCCACTCTCATTTGTATTTCACCGTCGACAATTGGAAAGAGGTGAGAAATTTTAGGGCTTTACTACTTGACTTTCACTTTGTGTCGAAATTGGTAAATGGTTTCGACCCTTGACTCTTGGTTTGGCACTTGACTATCTCTATCCCTAATCAAGGACATATAGCATTGAAAATTTGTTATTAATTGAGCACGTACTACAACTTAATATTTCATTTTCCATGGGTTTTCCATGATTTTGGGCTTGATATTCCAGTCATAACCCATTTCCTCCTTAGCCTCTTCACTCTATCATTAGTAGACTCTAGACTAAGGATTATTTCCATCACATCAAATTCAACCTTGGATTGTTTCACCGAGCTTACTTTTTCCTAAAAGGGCTTCTTATGTTTTTGGTGTCAACTCATGCATACACCTTGAAAGGCTTGGTTCACCTTGACTATGGTAATTCCACCATCCCTATTGTAAATGGTATCATATGGCATGTTTTATGACTTCTGTGGAGTAGTTATAGACTAGTTTTGGTTATGGGTATTGTTAGGGAGCCACTCTCAGTTGAATTTCACTATCGACAATTGGAAAGAGGTGAGAAATTTTAGGGATTTACTACTTGACTTATTTGTCCTTATTTGTGGATTTAGATTAACAATTTTTTTCTAACAAAAGAATGGGCTTGTTATTTAGTTATTTATTTTTTGTGTCTGTCATCCCTCTCAATATGGATATTCCTAATGAATTATAGGAATAGTGAGAACTTTTTTGCAACAATAAGTGTAACTAAGATGTTTATGCTTTAGGGGGCTTTAGCTCCTAGCAATTCTTTGGTTCTTTGGAGAATATAGCATTATGAACAATAGTTTCCTTAGATGACTTTGGATAATTTATGGCCAACGCTTGGAATTTGGATTTCTATGTTTTCTTTCTTGGAATTTGGATTTTTATGTTTTATTTTATTTTTCCATTATATTGATATGTGTTCTACATTAATATTTTAGTGCTTTTTGCATGGGGTCTTCACTTAGTGAACTTGTGACATAGCACCTTTATTCGTGGGATATTAAAGAATACTCCTAACTCCTAATTTCACTAGATATTGATAAATATCTCCAAAAATCCTTTTGTTGAACTCCCCTCCCAATACATATTTCCAATAAAAAAAAACCCTATTTTTACTAGATATCCATTTTTATACCCCCCAATAACTATAAAACCCTCGATACCCCACATCCCCCCAATACCTACAATATATTGACTTTATTTTTCACATTTAAAAAAAACCCTTTTATAAATGAATGTGATAAGATATTGGTCAAGCAGGTGAATTTGGTGAATTTATATTACCATTTTTGTTGTTAAATATATGGACTTTGCCCTTCAATTATTTTATTGCGAACATGCTTATAAATAAAATTTTGGGGGATTACCTTCTTAATAATTCTTCTCTTTTCTTAAGGTCTTGGATTATAATGCCTTTAATGCTTTCATTGAATAGTTCTACATTGAAGTTCCCCATTAGTTACTTTGATTTCCTTGTTATTTTAGTCAACTGCTCATTCATCTTTCGTGAAGACTTAAATTTAAATATTCTTGTGAAATAAAAAAGGAGTTGTCATTGAGTAATTTCCAGTTAACAATTTTGATAACTATGGCAATTAGATGCTTGTTGCAATAGCAACTCTGGTGAAATTCCTTAGGGTTTTAGAAACTTCTAGTGCTATCAATTCTCTGATGTGTTTCAAAATATGACATTTGGAAGAAAATTTGTGTTGAATAAGTGTTAAAATAAGCCTTTTGTTACTACAATAATATGCCTATCCACAATCCTTGGGGTTGTAGAAACTTCCATTGCTATTAGTCCTCTGATAGCTTCAAAAACATGGTTGTTGGAACAATATTTGTGTTGAATAGGTGTTAATAATCTTTTCAATGCTATTGCTCTTTAGACTTAGGATGTCCATGTTTTCTTTTGTTATTGTATTAATGGTTGCTTTGTAGTGAGAAATTAGTCGTTCTTTGTAAATTTAGATTAATAATTTCATTCTTAAAAAAAAATGCACTTGTTCTTCAATTAGTTTTGTGTGGCTAGCATCCCTTCGAATATGGATTGTCTTGGTAAATTATAAGAAAAACAAAAACTTTGTTGCAACAATACATGTAAACCAAATGCTTAGACTTTCGAGAGACTTTACTTCCTAAAACTTCTTTGGTGCTATGGAAAAAATTTTGCACTCTAAACAATATTTTTCTTAGATAACTTCACAAACTCCATAGCAAACACTTGGAATTTTGATCTCCATGTTTGTTTTTGTCATAGTATTCATTGGTGCTTCTTTGTGTCGATTTAGATTATTGTTTTCAATGTTAAAAAATGTGTTTTTGCTTCAATTACTTCGTTGCTAATATGCTTATAGATAGGCTTTTGGGGAATTATACTCTTAGGAGTTCTTCTTTGTGCTTAGAATATTTGATTATAATACTTTTATTGTTTTCATTAAATACCTTTGCTTTGAAGTTCTTCAATACTCGCTCTAATTTCCTTGCTATTTTAATCAACTGTTTATTTGTCTTTTCCCAAAGATTTAGATTTACATATTCCTATCGAGAAAAAGGAGTTGTCTTTCAATAATTTCCAATTAGCATTTGTGCAAATGTAAGTAGTGTTAATAACTTATAACAATTAGATGCTTGCTACAATAACATGTTTAGCCAAAAAAACTTTAGCCAAAAAACTTAGTTATAGAAACCTCTGCTACTAGTGGTTCTTTGATGCATTCAAAAAATATCGTGCTCGGAACAATATTTCTGTATTAAAGTTTGGTTTTCAATAACAATTTAATCCTTTATATAGATTTAGGTTAAAATCTTCCCTATTAAAAAATTTAAATTGTCCTTCAATTATTTTATGGCTAGCATCCCTTGAGATATAGTTAATCTTAATGAATCGTAACAATACCAAATTGTAACAACAAACATATGACCAATGCCTAGTAGTTGTTTATGCTTAGAATCTTATTAAACAATATAATCTCTAGTGCTTCCATTATATAATTTTGGTTTGAAGTTCCCTAACACACTTTGATTTTCTTGCTATTTTAGTCATCAGTCTTTTCCTAAAAATGTCTAGATAACCTAGAGTGAATATATGCTTGCTACAACGGTATCCCTGGCTAAAATTATTAAGGCTTTAGAAACTGAGAGAATATATGCTTGCTACAATGGTATCCCTGGCTAAAATTATGAAGGCTTTAGAAACTTTTGTTGCTAGTAACTCTTCCCTCGCTAAAATTATTAAGGCTTTAGAAACTTTTGTTGCTAAGTAACTCTTTATTGCCTAAAAAAATTGTCATTTGAAACAATATTTGTATTCAATGAGCATAAAAAAGTGTTCTAACACAATTGTTCTTTTGAATTTGGATGTCCATGTGTCCATCTGTTATTGTATCAAAGGTACTTTGTAGTTATAATTTAGTCCCTTATGTGGATTTAGATTAACATTTTCCATGATAAAAATATGACGTTGTAGTTCCATAATTTTGGGGCTAGTATTATTGATAACCTTAACGAATTTTTGTACCAATCAGATCTTTATTACAATAATGGCTATGACTAAAATCATTAGGATTTTTGAGACTTATCTTCCTTCTGGTTTTTCTTTGAAAAAAAAAGCATTTAAAACAATATTTTTGTTCATGTGTGCTTTGAAAAGAATGGCATTTAGAACAATAATTTCGTTAGGTAACTTCAAAAATTTAATTTCCCTAGCTTTGATTTTTTTTTGTCCATGTTTGATTTTTTTTTTTAATTGTATTGACTAATAATAACATATTAGTCCTATTTTTGTGGATTTACATTAACATTTGTCCTCTTAGAAATATGGAATTGTATTTTAATTATTTTGTGGCTAGTATTGATGTGGATGTCAACATGTTAATGGAAAATAGTATAAGCAACCATCTACTATAATATTTACGGTTAAAATATTTAAGATTTTAGAGACTTATCTTTTTAATAATTATTTGATTCTTGGAAAATATGAGATTTATATCAATAGTTTTATTAGATATCTTTATAAACTTGATAACTAACATTAAGGATAGTTAGTAAAATACAAAACTAAATGATTTTGTTGTTGGCTCATTGTTATCGCACAAATTGTAGGTTGGGAAAAGCCTGAACCAATCCACAAGATGGCGAGAACTATCAAAGAGTCTACCCACTGTCACCTTAGATAAACCCTGCCCTCGCTTTAGTGAAGGAGAAATCCTACACAAGGGGGGAATCTTGGGCGACCCTAGGGGGAAATGAGATGGAAAATGGAGTTACGGAAGGTGATGCCCCTATAGGTCAAACTACAAAGTGGAAGATGGTTTGGAAACAAGTCTTGGTGATGGTTAATGGTTTCCAAACACTCGAGTACCTGCAGACGATAGTTATACCTGCCTGAGACAAGAGAAATACAAGTATACAAGCACAATATTCCAATGGACAAGAAAGTGAAGCGTGTTGTCCTAAATTACAGCAGTAAACAAATGTATATATCATCAATGAATTCAATTATTTACTGCAGAAATAACCATCAAAATTTTCAAACAATTATTAGAGAATGAAGCACTAAANCAAAGACAATACAAGCCCTAGGTTTAAGCCAAGACAGTACTTGGAAAGGTATGTATTCAACGAAATACACGAGAGTTTCTTTAGTGAGTTTCCCACGCTATTACATGAGTGGATAGCATGGTTGAAAGATACCCATCCGAAAAATAGAGTTAGATCGGTGGAGTGAACAGAAGAAAGTATCGCGTGGTTGAAGAGGGTGAATAACAAATTCACATGTGTAATAGATTTCTGGCTAGACAACATTGTAGTGGGGTATATAACTGAGTTTGCTATCGAAACATCAAAATATTACAATGTAGCAAAGCATGAGTTTCTTAAGGGTCCAAGGGGAAGGTACATCACGTCGTTTTACACTATGATCAAGATATTATTGAATCATAAAGGGGTATTAACTATGGAATTAGCCCACTAAACTACCTTGCGTGCATGGGGGAGTTAGGGGAAACAATGAGGAAGGAATGAGATGGAGGAGGAAATGGATAGAGAAGAGCGTAGTAAAGAGAAATATCCTATTATGATGGATCAAGAGGAGATAGAGGAAATTATGCAGAAGGCAGGAACAACGCGCAGTGGAAGACCCTACCAGTATAAGCTCAATTGGAAGAAAAGAGCAGTAGACGAGAGGGAAGGCTTGGAGAGTGATGAGGAAGAGGTAGAGGATCTTTGTGTTGTGGAGCACATTGAAAAAATATTGCGCACCACTTATGAAAGAAAGACTAGAGGAGCAGGATCTAATGAAGAAGTAGATACCCTTGTCCATATCTGAATTAGTTTAGAACCTACAACCCCGTGTACGACTAACATGTCAACAAAGAAAGAGTTGTTTAGAGAACAAGTGATAGACGGTCAGAGGAATCTAGGAGATCAGAATAGAAGTGACAGTACAAGTGGAAGTACCAACAACAATGCAGGTAGTGGTACAAGTGGAAGTACCAGTAGAAATACCAGTGGGATTTAAAGTCTGAACAACAATACACAAATAGTAGTACTGTGCGGAGCAGGTAAAACACATTCGACAATGATAGGTGTAGATCCAACGATAAGATTACCAGAGTTCCATGGGGATGGAACATAAGACCCAGAGAAGCACATATTTGTGTGTGAACAAATATGGGAAGTGAAAACATTCACTAACGAGGCAACAAAAGTAGCGCAACTAGAAATAACATTTAGAAACCGCGCACAGGATTGGTACATGAACTTATCAGTAAAAAATCCACAGGGTGCGTCGGGGACAGTAACAGAGATCAAAAAAGCATTGATCACTGAGTTTCAGAGGCCGAAATCAGAGGATCCGTTTATGAATGAGATGATTGAGGTTAGACAAAAACCAGGAGAATATGTATGGGACATTGATCAAAAGTTCAAGACATTAAAAGGTAAACTGAAGTATCCCATTTTTGACATGCAACACAGACAATTGTTTATAAATTCTTTGTTACCACATTTCAAATATCCATTGAGACAACAAAATTTTCAAAACCAAGCGGAGTAACTACAAGCAATGATGGAGTTAGAGGAGAATCAATATAATCAGACAGACCCAACTATAGAGGAGATGAAGGAAGACTTGAAGAAATTGACAGTGCAATTAAACCAGAATAAAAGTAGGGAGAAAAGAGAAGCAGTGTGGTGTACCCTTTGCAAATCAGAGAGACATCACAAGAATGAGTGTCTAAAATTTGTGCAATACTTGGAAGTAGGGATTCCAAATCCATTTCCTATGAGAGGGCCTTGGTGTGAAATATGAAAGACACATGAGCATGATTCTTATCATTGCCCTATGATGCAAAAGTACAAGACAGAACCAAAGAGTACTTTTTGTAACTTTTGTAAATTAGTGGGGCATGAAGACAAAAATTGTAGAACCCTAGAATTAATGAAGGAAAGAACCTTAGATGCATCAATATGCAGGCTGAGTTGATGGCAGGACAGACTGTGCCTAATTCGACAATGTGTAGCAATTTCAAGCAGTGCCACAGTTTCAACAAACCCCACAGTATAATCAAGCACCACAATACCATCAACAAAACATGGATCCACATGGGAACATAGGAGGATTCATAGGTAGAGGAAGATGAGGAATGGGCAGAGGCAGAGGGCCTATTATCTGCCATAATTGTCAGCAACAAGGACACTATGCCAGAGATTGTCCTCAATCAACAACAACATGTATGTACTGTCACACAGTAGATCAGGTGACAGAAGAATGCCCGAAGTTGATGATGAAGATCCAGGAGAAGAGGAATATAAATAACCAGAATGTTCAGTGGATTGCTTTAGAAATAAGGGATCCCGAAAGGAACATCAATATAGTGACTAGAGGAGGAGTGAAGACAGGAGAAAATGCACATGATCAGAAGAAGGAATCCCAATGTTGGATTCATAAGAACACTCAGCCACACCAACAATTTGATGCAAAGAAGGAGAAGGAAACTTTCAAGGAAGCAAAGAAGGAGTTCCTAAAGGAGAATGAAGCCTCCACGTCAGACATTGTGCTGAGGTATGATATTGCTATTTTTGATATGCCTCAATATTTGGATCATACTTACAAAGGAGAGAAAACTGAGAAAGTAAGTAACTTAAAGAATTTCCTGGAATCTTGCTTTAAATTACTTAATGATAAGAATGTCATGGATTTTTTTAAAAGCATGCTTGAGAAATATAGCATGGAAGAAGGGGTAGGAATAGAACCAAAGAAGATTAATCAAGTCCATAGAAAGAAAAGAACCAGTAGAGAGTTCGGATTGAATGAAAATTGTAATACACCAAGGACGTGCCCTAGTTATATTATGTATTGTAATCATGTTTATAGGCTGGTGAGCCAAGTGTATATAAGCTGGTGGGATTATGTGTTATTTAGGATGTAAAGCCTAGGTGTTAAAGGCCAGGAGCCTGATTTTTGTATATGAAATTATGAAGATCATTAATAAAATATAAACATCGCTGCATGCCAACCGACCATGGAGAAAGAGTGATGGGGGACTAAGCTTCCACAAGGCTAGGTAAGGGAGAGGGGGTTGAAAGGTTGGAAGAGGGGCTAAGCTTGAGGGCTTAAGTACTTGAACAACAATTTATTATTATTCCAAAGTGGTGTGAAAGGTGTATTTTTATCTTAAGTTCCTGGAAAAGGGAACACATACTTGATGGAGTGCATGCAACTTCATGGGCGACATATGTCGGACCATGCCCATGCAATTTAACCAAAGAATTGAGCCATGATGGGGGTTCATCTCCATTCTGGCGTCCGTTGTCTGAACGATGTTTCCTTTGCGTATGATCTCTGCATACCTCACACAGATCTGAAACCCGAAAACGTGAGGCCAACCTGGGATGTTTTCCTAAGAAACTGAGGCATCCTCCGTCTGAACCATTTGAGTCTACGTTCGATCTCTATGTTGATTCCTTGTCATGCACCTTGAAAACCTGTGGAAAACCCTTGGAATGAGACATGTCTTCTGTGTGTCCTGTGAACCCAGTTTATCCACACTACAAATCCGAGTTTGTGCTTAACCGTTTGGGTTGTTGTCTTCTATGAAACCTGAGCATACCGTAATTTTCGATCCCGTGTGTGTTATAACTATGGGTTGTTGTGGCCACGCAATCCCTTGGCCGAGTGTGAACTGTTTCCATCATATGTTCCTTTTTGAGCCTTACTGTTGTCCTCCTTGTGTTGGAACAAACTGAAGAAGAAGGTTGTCATGCCTGTGTGCAACACTCTCTCCAGGTGAGAGAGGTGGTTGTGGTTGAAGAAGTAGGTTGTCTGGCCTGTGAGCGACTCTCTCCAGGTGAGAGAGTGCGTAGAGGAAGTGAGAAATCCTGGAAGGGGTATTGTAGCTGCCACAGAGCTCGAATAATTCTAGTTTGACCTGTTGCTGAAGCCCAAGGTAAGGGAGGTTTAGCAGCCGAAGGACTGTCCAGTGTGATAGTGAAGGTGTATACTCCTAGGGTGGGACAGACATGTGGGAAATGAGAGCCTGTGAGCAGTGGTCATAAGTGGCTCCTGGGAGAGGATCCATCCTCATAAACAATGTGTCTTCCTATTGACCTTGCCTAGCCTAGGATTCCCTTGCCCGGTGGAGCTTAGTCCCAGCTTGGGGGTGACCTACTCCTGAGAGTGATGAGAAATGCGGTCTAAGGCTGGGAGGTTAGTGGAAGGTCTGCATGTAGTTGGGGGTGTTATTCTAGTTAAAAGATAAGTATTAATTATGTACTTAATTTATATGTGATTCATGTCTGTGTCTTTTAAATGTATCATGTATTCCGTTGCAATTATGTATTACTGTTAGTTCCATTATTTCTATATGTTAGCAGTAAACCTGTGTTTACTTTGTATTGTTTGGTTAATTTTCATAAAATATGCATGTTATATATATATATATATATATATATATATGTATGAGATTGTTCCGTGCAGTAGCGTTGCCCGACAATGGAGTT
>JZKD02S0564352.1:44284-69178 GCA_000966675.3 Picea glauca
GGGGTGGGTTGTTGTTGTTGATATTATTAGTTCTAGCTTTATTATTGGCATGAGTGATTATTGTTGTGTGAAAGAGAAGTGTTAAGTGTGAGATCCTTTTGGTATTGTAAGTTCTTCATCTGGGTGCAAAGATCAATCCTACAGCTAGGTGTGCAGGGAGGGGAGAGATAGAGAGGATAAGAGAGAGGATTTGATAGCTGAGAGCACAGACAAGAACTGTATGCTTCATCTTAATATATTATAAATCATAGTTCTATGGACGTAGCCCTAGGGAAAGGGTGGACCATGTATATCTTGTCTTGTGTGTGATTGATGTTGTGTTCTCTATGATTTTATATGTTGCTATTGTGATATTGAGTAGATATGAAGTATAAATTGCGTAGTAGGTTTAAGGAAGATAAGAAATACTAGGTGACTATGTATTGTTGTTGTGAATCCATTCTACATTCCCTCTATTTGTAGACACTTGTGTCCTGCAACCCCTTATAGCTACTTCGGGTGAGACTTCATCTTCTTTGCAGGTGTTTCCGAAAGGGCCAATAGTTAGGGCTTCTTGGTGTGCTCTTGGAGTTGAACCCTGGCTCTACGCTTGTGCCAACAAATAGTTCCATTGTCAGGATAAGAATCTACTTGAGGGAATGTAAAGGTGGTTTCCATTGAAGACAGAGATTCAAAAGTGGATAGAATATCAAGAAAAGGACTTCGTCAAATTCCAGAACAAGAAACCTAATATTAGTACAGAGGATTTGCTGGAAATATATATCTTTACTGATATATACTAGACTTTATTTGGAGGAATCCATAGGGAGTTATATGAGTGACTAGCTAGGTTAAAATATACCCAATTTGAGATCATATCTAGGCCACCAGTGGTTTGGACATCGACGCTAATCAAGAAGGTCAAGAGAGTTGATAACTTTGTGTCAAGAGCAACATATCACTGGTTTGATAGTACCATTGGAGGGTATATCACTGAGTTTGTTGTTGACTGAGTAGAATCATATATCCAAGTAGAGAGATATTTCTTTAAGATACCTAGAGGAAAATTTTTGCACTTTTTGAAGTTGAATATCAAGATGTTATTGCATGAGAAGAACATCTTGAAGATACATTAGTTTGCTAGATTAAAGAGATAAGGTTCAAGAACTCAGACAATGACAGTGACACAGAGGCTGGACATATGCGTAGTGGGAGAGTGTTCAAAGAAGTTCCTCTCATGAACTTGTTTAAGAAAAACTACCGGGATGAGGGTTTCTACAGTGGAGAAGAGGCAGATTTGATAGACAAAGAGCATTTAGAATCCACTAGGATAGAGGAACCTCGCTGAGAAGAGCTAGAAACTTTAGGAACTGCGCCGACTATCGAAGTAAGTACTATTAATCCTTTTATTTTTTAAACAACATTAAGAAATCAGAGTAATTAGAGTCACCTGAGTGCTCATAAAACTATTACTAATAGTACCCCACATACTCAGTCGGGGAACCTAGGAAGATCTATGGTAGATGAGATGAGGTTACCCACCTTCAAAGGAGATGGATCTAAAGATCATGATCAACACTGGTTTCTATGCGAAGCTGTATGGAGTATTAAGAAAATTAGTGATGAAGCTGTCAAATGAGATTAGTTTAGTACTACCCTAAGATACCATGCATTGAGCTGGTACATGAAGTTTTTTAAGGGAATTTCCCATCCTAAACCACTGAATGAGATCAATAATACGTTGATTTCCGAATTCGGGAAACCTAAGTCAGAATCATAGTGCATTATAGAACTAAAATAAATCAAGCAGAGAATATTTGAACCCATATGGGAGTTCGATCAAAGGTTTAAAACCTTGATGGGCCACTTGAGTTTCCAGATCCCAGATGAGCAGAACAAGGAATGGTTCATTGCTACCCTCTTGCCACACATCAGAGTTCCTCTGATGCAACATAATATTACTTCATAGGCTGAGGTGCTGGAGATTGCCATGAAATTAGAATCAACCCCTATGGGAGAATCCAACTCAGGTATGAGTCAAATATTCAGTCAGCTAACTAGTCTATCAATGCAGGTTGAAGATATGAAGATAAACAAGGGAAAAGATAAAAGAGAATATGTTTGGTGTATCATATGAAAATTAGAAGGCCATGAAAAGGAGAACTATACCCTATTCCATGAATACTTGGCCTATGGAGCTATGAGCCCCTTGAAGCAACTTACCCTACCCTGGTGTGAGGTATGTAGAAATGGACATTGCCTTGGTGAATGTTACTATCTACATAAGTATTTCAAGACACCCACAAATCTATATTTCACATTATGTAAGTCGATAGGATATGATGATAGGGATTGTAGGGATTACGATATCATGCATGAAATTTAGATGGATATATACAAAATTCAAGGTGAAGTACAACAAGAAGGAAGCACTATGCAATATAACCCCCCTAGGAGAGGAAACTTCAACCCTTGTGGTGGATTTTGAGGAAGAGGAAGAGGAGGAGGTATGGGTTGAGGTCGAGGACAGATAATCTGTTATAACTGAGCACAACCAGGACACTTGGTAAGGGATTGTCAAAACCCTTGTACCACTTGCAGCTATTGCAACTCCTTCGATCATGTTATCGAGGAATGTCCAACATTATTGGATAAAATTCAAGAGAGACAGGGACCTCAGCAAAACTCACAAATACAACTAATCAAAGAAGAACCTCACGGAGTAGATCCTAGATTCATTGTTATCACTAGAGGAGGCATTTTTATAGGAGAGGATAGAGTGATCCAAGGAAATAGTATAGAAGATTCAAGAGTCAAGAAATCTACAGAGAAGACATAAGTGTTTGATGCAAAGAAATAAAGACAAATATTTGAGGAGGGAAGAAAATAATTCGGGAGAGACTAAGGATATTCATTGAAGACACGACCAGAAGTAAGAGAATGTGGAATGTCTTTGGCATTTGATCAGTCTGATTCGACTAGAGATGAAAAAGAGGTGAGTAAACTTGTCAGTTTCTTGTATACGTTTATTGAGCTAATTAAAGATGAGAAATCCATACAAGAACTGAAAATTTTGGTCAGACAGTATGAGATAGGAAGGGTAGATCCTTTACTGAATAAAGAAGTACATAAAATATACAAGAAGAAAAGGACAAATAAAGAACTACACCTTAATGCTCATATTGAAGAGTATGATATAGATTATGTGGTCATCGAATTAGGGTCGGAGGTCAATGTCATGATGAAGAAAACCTGGGTATTGATGGGAAAACCTAAGTTGATATATTCCCCTATCAGGCTTAGGATGGCTAACCAGCAGGAAGTAATCCTCTTTGGAAGATTGGAACATGTCCCTGTGGACATCGATTGAGTAAGGATGTTTGCGGACTTCGAGGTGATTGAGATAGTTGATGATAGTTGTCCTTACCCTGCGTTTTTAGGAATTTATTGGGATTTCAATAATTCCACTGTGGTTTATTTAAAGAAAAAAAAATGAGGTTTGAAGGATATGGCCTTAGGTTCATTGCACATTTAGATCCTGATGAAGGTCAGAGATACACAGAACCCATCAAAGAAGAAGACCGTGTATATGAACTACAAAACATATACAAATTAACAACCAAACAATAGGACTACATTAATCCTACAATGAATGGGAATTTAAGTTGGCGAAGTGACAACACATGTTCAACGGAATCAGAAGAAGGAATGGAGAACTAGAAGAACAAAATGTATGAAGTATCTATAAGGAGATGTGTTATATTAACCCGAGAAGTTCGTTGGATCAACACAACAGTAAGTAACTTGCCCACCTTTGATGGTCTGAATCATCTAGAAGCATTCTTGGTGAACTTTGAAGAAATTGTACCAACACAACAAAGATTATTGGCAATGGATGAGGCCCTAAAATCAACTCTAGCGAGATGGTGGGGAAAATAGAAAAAAAAATATTAGAGACTGGGTGCAATGTCTCACTTTGATGACATCGTGATTTTCAGAGCAAGTAGAAAGTGGTGAAGTTAGATACACAGGTCAAAGCTGTCCAAATGAACATGTGTGAAGATGTGAGGAATCCTGGAGAAACATTCCTCAAGAGTAGTGGGTGCACAAATTCATAAACATGCTGGACACAACCCCTATCAATTGGTACTTATAAGAAGAACTGCACCTTATCACTGCAGATTGGGAAGGTATGACCCATAACTCTTTAATTGTATTTTTGTTTGAAAGCCAACATCCTACATTATATCAAGCATTATAGGTCGTAAGACATAAGGTGTTCGAGGAGGCTCCTAGCCTCCTTTTGGATCAAGAAGAGGATGAATGGACTGCGCCCCTTTAGAAGATGCAAGGTTGTTACAATATCAATGCAGTCAAAGACGATGATCCAAGGAATGTGAACATCACTGAAAAAAAATTCCAAAGAGACATAGAAGGACCAGGAGTTGAACTACCTTTCATTGGACAGCTGGTCAAGATCAATAAAGTCAACATTGGAACAGAGCAGACACCAAAACTTGCAAATGTTGGAGATTAGTGGGATGCCTCCACTATTGAAAAGATCACAGAGTTGCTACATGAGTATCGAGACTTGTTTCCAACCAAGTTCATTGATATGAAGGGTAATAAAGGGCCTATGGGGGAGATGAAGATCCCTTTGAAACCAGATGTCAAGCCAGTCAAACAGAAACCTTACAGATTGAACCCTAAATATAAGGAGAAAGTGAAAATTGAACTCAATGCAATGCTAGAAGTAGGAATCATAGAACCTATTGAAGAGTCAGAATGGATTATCCCTATGGTGGTACAAGACAAAAATACAGGAGAGATCAAGATCTACATAGATCTCAGAAAGATGAATGATGCCAGTTTTCATGACCCATTCCCTACACCATTTACTGACGAAGTGTTAGACAATGTAGGAGGACATGAGGTATATTCTTTTACAGATGGATTTGAGGATACCATTAGATCCGGATTGCCAAGGAAGATCACCAAAAGACCAAATTTGCAATAGAATAGGGATCCTAATAGTATGCAATGATTCCATTTGGCTTGAAGAATGCACTATCCATATTTTCCAAGAATGTGGTCGAAGCATTTAAGGAGTTTTTACATAAATTTCTGGAAGCATATTTTGATGATTGGACTATTTTTCAGCATTTTGCAGAATCATATTGAATTTTTAAGACTAATGTTGGATAAGTGCAGGAAATGTCAAATTTCCTTAAACCTGAAGAAATGCATCTTCTTTTCACCATTTGGAGTGTTGTTAGGTCATATTGTATGCAAGAAAGGATTGTTGGTAGATCCATCTAAGATTTCCATTATAGTCGATCTATCCCCTCCTACTTCAGTCAAACAATTGCACACTGTGATGGGACATACTGGATACTATAGGAAGTTCATTAAAGGATATGCACATATTAAAACACCCATGGAGAATGTTTTGAGAAAAGACTATCAATTTCAATGGACAGAAGAATGCTAGTAGAGTTTCGACACACTGAAACAAAAAATGGTTACTGCGCCTATTCTAGTTTTCCTAGATTGGAGTAATGACTTTCATGTGCATGTCAATGCATCTTCCATTGCATTAGGAGTTGTGTTATCACAATCGAGAGATAGAGACGTCGACCACCCATTAGCCTTTTCTAGCATAAATCTATAAACAACTAGGATTAATTACACCACCATTGAGAGAGAAGGGTTAGCCATGGTGTATGCACTGCAGAAGTTTCACCACTACTTGTTGGGAGGACACTTTAAAATGTTTACCGATTACTCCACGCTGAAATAATTAGTCAACAAGCTAGTGTTGGGGAGGAGGATATGCATATGGCTTCTACTATTTCAGGATTATGATTTTGAGATCGTGGTTAATCCAAGATGAATGAACAAAGGTCTTGACCACTTGTTGAGGTTAGAACATGGAGAATATCCTACTATCTTGGAGGATACACTATCGTATGCATATTTTTTGGCCATTAGAAAAATTGATGATCACTTCACAGAGATAGTCCAGTTCATATCAACAGGAATGGAACCTGTAACGACCACAAGTTGTGACCACAGGCGAATCCATTTTTTCTTTTTGTGTTTTGAATAATTAAGGGAACGAAGGCATCAACAACATCTGTTTGACCACACCACTGACAATGAATGCAATGTTAATATTATGGTAGCTACGGGAGGTATTTACCTCCATGTGTGAACCTGACGAGAATAGAAGACTCCAGGAAGAAAGAGAAACCCTAATGAGTTGGCTAATAACCCTAGAATCCTTGTCAGCTCAAGAAGATAATTTATATTAGGTTATTAGCCTCCATGAGAAGAAGTCGGCCAAAAATAATAATAATATACTGAACAGACACTTATCCATAAGGAGAAGCCGACCCCAACAAAATTGACAGAACCACTATAAATAGAGGGCGCCAGTTCTCATTTGTGACATCTCAGAATTGCAGATAGAAAGTGGTTCACATTGCAGTTCCCATTTTGGTGCGCACGTGTGGAGGAGAGCTGATGCAGCTAACAGTTTCAGTGTTTTCTTGGACTATCTATTGGCAAGGGTTTGGACTATCTGATCATATTTTTGTGATGCACTATCCTTGAGCAAAGGTGCGCTACCCTTTATTTGGCTATCTATCCTAGGGTTTGCTTCTGGAGGAATTCTGAGTCAAGGTTAAGGTGCTCGGAGGGAGGCTTTAGCCTATGGTTGGGTGATGAGGGTATCGTCAATGGTAAAAAAATCACACCATCTTCTATATTCTAACAGGTTATGGGCCCACACCCCTTCAGTCAGCCTAAAATGATGGAAGGAAACATAGCCGCTAGATATTGAGCTCGTTGAGGAACTGCCACTAGGGTTACTAGTAGAAGTAGTTACAGAAACCTTAAACCTCTTGTCGAGGCACCTTAAGTGACGATATTGACCTAATCTCCAAATATATCAGTGTGCCCTATCCCAGTTCATCTCCTGGTACTCTCAGAAGGCCAAGACGTGAAGTTTGGATTTCTGGTCAAATCTAAGGTTTGACCAAGTCAAGCAAGCCATGATGAACTCTATGAAGTTTGAGAATAATCTAGATGGAGCCTCTAAATTCAGAGCATGGAAGATAAGGATCGACCTCATCCTTGCTAAGAATAAAGTGTTGGATATTTTGAAAGGAAATATCATGAAGCCAGAGCTTAAAGAAGGAGAAGAGAAGGAACCGCAGAACGTTGCAACTATGGAGAAGTTCAAATATGTTGACATCAATTCCATGAGTATCATAGTGGATTCCATAAAATACCACTTGATACCCTACATCTCCCATTTTGACTCATCGAAGAAGATGTGTGATGCCCTAACAAATCTCTTCTCAGTCAGAAACATTGAACAAGTTCTGAGTCTGAAGAATGAGCCCCGTGACATGAAGATGAATGATGATGACAACATAACATCATACTTTGTAAGGATCCCCCAGTTAAGAGATCAAATACAATATATTGAAGAGATCACTTCAAAAAATGAATTGGTGAACATAGTACTCAATGGTCTTCCCAAGACATGGGATGCATTTTCCACAAGCATGAACAAAAGGAAGGAGTACTCGACATTTTAAGAACTTTGGACTTGTTGTGCTCAAGAAGAATAAAGGATCAATGCAAAAGAGAAACCCCAAAATGAGTATGATGATCAAGCCTTCACAACAAGATTCAAGAACTTCAGGAACAAAAGGAATTTTGGTTCAAGGAGGAAGACAAATCAAGAGAAAAACATTTCAGAAATACAATGCTTCAACTATCAAAAGTACGGTCACTACAAGAACCAGTGTTCCGAGCTAAAGAAAAAGTAGGATAAGCACGAAGCATCGATTGCCGAAGAAAAGGAACCTACAAAGAAGAGTAAGCAGGATGGAAGAGACTTCTTCTACTAAAAGGGAACAACACTCTTCTTATTTCTTATACATATCTTGCTTGCATCATCTTTGTACATATCTTGTATATCGATCTCTTGGAAAATAATGTGTTCTAAAAGGAACTATACCTATGGAAGAACAAACAATATGAAAAGAGATATCATCAGATAATAAAAATGAAAAGATGAGATACAAATCATGTGGAAGCTATTAAGCTGAATCAATCATGAAGAAACTTAGTAGAAGCAAAGAAAGAAATAAGTCAAACAATCAAGAGGAAATTATAAAAAGACTTATGACTTTTTGTAGAAGAAAACAAGATGGAAGCGTGGACTCTATCAGACAAAAGAGCCAATTATATATTGCAGAAGACAATAAGGATACAGATGGAAGTATGGACTCTATCAGACGGAGGGAGCCGATTATATGCACTCTTACTAAAAGAAAAGGTTAGGAGGGAGCTAATACTATGATCCATTGAAGATGATAAAATATATATCCATGGTAGCAGCCATGAAAAGACGGTACGTGTTCATCTCAACCACAGAAGAAGACCTCTTCGAAGAGAAGCCTTAAAGAATTCTTGGTTGTCCATCCAGATCCATGATCCTATGATGAAAGGAAGAAGTGGAATCTCCAGGGAATGGAATCTATAAGAAACTCCAAGGACCCAAAAGTAAAATAAAAACATGAAGATTCCAAGAAAGAAAAAGAAACCAAAACAACCAGTCATTGTATCAAAGAATCACAAGATTACCAGGCTGATATGAACTCACCAAAAAAGAAATCAAGAAGAAGAATAGAAAGTCGTGATGAAGAACAATGTATGGAAAACTTATGAATGAAAGCATTGCAAGATCCAGAACCAGAGGTTCTCCTAGATGGAGGGAGAAGACTATGATGATTACTTGTTCCAGTACACCAGACATATCATTGCATGAGTCATTATATCATCCGCAACATCCATGAGTTGGAATTCTACATCAGATAAATGCAAAGAATGTTCTCCAAAGAAATTGAATAAAGAGCGTATGAAGAGCAATCTCAAGACTTTGAGGCATACCAGAAAGAGACTCATGTATGCAGATAAGAAGAAGACAACTTGGTGGAGAACCTCTAGTGAACAACAAAAGCATGGTGAAGATTTACTATAACATCAAGATGACTACTCAGAAGATGAAATCTCATGATGATAGAAGAAGTGCCACATGGATATGTTCCATTTCTCCAACTATGATATACTGTATTGTTCAGATCTACATGAAGCCTTCACAAGTGTTCTAGACTAAAGTACAAGCATTACATTATCCATGATAAAGTCCAGCAAGGAGAAAATGATTTCTCCAATACATATCTCCACAGATGAGCAGATAAGTAGACATTTTGGTAAAAGATTCTATCCAATATGAAAGAGTTTGCATACTCAAGCTAGAGCTCATGGAAACAAGTTCCTTCTTATTAAGGAATAAATGAATCTCCAAGTTAGGATATAGCACTGAAACTATTACTTATCTTTGTAATTGAAAAATAGTCCAGATTGGACAGATGCTTTCCTATTCGGAAAGTGGATTGAGATTTCTGAAGGACAATGACTTCCCATTGTAGTTAACATGGGAGGTAGGCTGATTGTTGATGTACCATAGACACCGACTTCCCATTGTGGTTAACATGCAGAGTGTTCTAGGACATTCATTCCTCTTGGCAGTCACTCTGAGTAGTGGTCAAGTAGAATGGTCTGCCTCATCGAGCAGTCATTCTTTCAAAGTTCACAGTTGTGAGCAATTTCGAAGAATGGTCGGTTTTGGAGGTTGATGCAATACAGACATTCCTTAGGGTTATACATTCTCTCCAGGGTGCACTTTGATAAGTGTAGGAGGAATGGCCCAAGGTGGGGAATGGTCTGGATAGTTATTCCTTAGGGTTATACATTCTCTCTAGGGTGCACTTTGATAAGTGTAGGAGGAATGGCCCAGGGTGGGGAATAGTCTAGGCTCAACAATTAGGGACAGTCATTCCTTAGGGTTTATACATTCTCTCCAAGGTGCACTTTAATTAGTGTAGGAGGAATGGCCCAGGGTGAGGAATGGTCCAAACATTTCTTAGGGTTTATACATTCTATCTAGGGTGCACTTTAATTAGTGTAGGAAGAATGGCCCAGGGTGAGAAATTAGAGACAATCCTTCTTCCTTGTTTGTGAAGAATAGAGTAGATAGCCCATTGCTGATGAGGGAAGATATTCTTTCATATCTCACAAACATGAGTGAAATATTGGCCCACATGATTTAGTTTATGTTTAACAATATTTTTCTGTGCAGGATGGCATCAGATGATGGTGAATATGTTTCACTATTTTGAGGTAGATATTATGTCAGAGCTCACAGATGTGAGTGAAAGATTGTCCCAGACAAATCAGTTTATATCATAACATTGTTTCTGTGCAGGTTGCTATCAGATGTTTGTCATGAATACTGTATGAAAGTAGATGAGGACTACTGTGGTGGATATGTTCCACTATTTTCAACCTTATGTTGTTGATCAAGTACTTGTGTGTTACTTGGTGTGGTAGTGAACCATTCGAATGTAGTTATGTACTACTATGGATAGACACAATTGTGTTCTATTTTTTTTCTAACTTCTTTGAAGACTATCAACAGTTTATTGGAAGTAATCACCATCCAGAAAAATGATGAACATATATTTTCCAGATGGAAAATGGTTCAGAGCATTTACTCCTCTAGATTATAAGAGTGGCTCTTGTATCACTCTATGGTGTGAGTGACTTATCCAACATCATGTCTAATTACTCATATGAAGTATGGTTTCAAGAGATGATGCAACTGATGGTGATGGTGATGCTCATGATCTAGTCATGAAATATTCTAGATGACTATATTAATGCTACCAGGTAAATGGTATGTTTTGTGCTCAAGTCCATTACCTATAAATACCTCTCTAGGTAGGAGGGAGTGTTAATATTATGGTAGTTGTGGGAGGTATTTACCTCCACATGTGAACCTGACAAGAATAGAAGACTTTAGTAAGAAAGAGAAACCCTAATGAGTTGGATAATAACCCTAGAAGCCTTGTCGACTCAAAAAGATAATTTATATTAGGTTATTATCCTCCAAGAGAAGAAGTGGGCCAGAAATAATAATAATATATTGAATAGACACTTATCAAGAAGGAGAAGTTTCCCCCGGCAAAACTGGCAGAACCACTATAAATACAGGGTGCCAATTCTCATTTGTGACATCTTAGAATTGAAGACAACAAGTGGTGCACACTGCAGTTCCCAGATTGGTGCGCACGTGTGGAGGAGAGCTGCAGGTGCAGCTGCTGCAGCTAGCAATTTCAGTGTTGTCTTGGACTATCTATTGGCGAGGGTTTGGACTATCTGATCAGATTTTTGTGATGCACTATCCTTGGGGAAAGGTGCACTACCCTTCGTTTGGATATCTAGCCTAGGGTTTTCTTCCAAAGGAATTCTCAGTCAAGGTTAAGGTGCTCGGAGGGAGGCTTTGACCTATGGTTGGGTGACGAGGGTATCATCAATGGTAAAATGAGCACACCATATTCTATATTCTAACACGAAACAAGTAGACCAGGAAACATGTTACTATGACACCAGACACATGCTCAAGACAACTGGCATGACAAGCACAATAAGAAGGAGGACAACTACATGCCTGGCTCAACACGACTAGGCCTACGAGCTAGGGACAAGATCCCCATACTGACCTCTTGGCCAAAACGAACAAGACTAGAACCTCAAGGCACGTGGACCTAATGCCTGAAGGCATTCAAACGTTGCACCAAGGTCAACATATGATGATCAACCACACTCACAGAGAAGGTGTCGTCTCTGACCAAGATATCATTCCCTACTAACCCATAGGATGTTCCATGATCCCTGCATCAGGAATCATGTCGTCCCCAGAAGAAAGGTGCAACAATAAAATTGGGGTGATAGCCCCTATCTAGACCAAGGACTTGGACAACTTTGACTGCTAAGGTCGAATACTGACCGAAAGGATACACACATACCCCAAGCAACAGGTCTATGGGACGCAAGAGAATGACAACACAGGGAGTATGTAAACAGATACCATCTTTGACAACCACCCCATCCTCTATTAAGTCTAAAGGGTCAATTACAATCTAAAATTGGCGATAAGTAGGTCAACTACTTATGACAACATGGATAGGTGATTTCATGTACCATAGCGCATGTGAATCCAAGAGAAGCGTCAGAAGCTTAGGCTAATCGCCTTCCTTCCCACTGGTTAAGGTTTTGTCCAACCTTGTAATCCTTCCAAAATTATTATTAATTATCCCAACATTTATATAACTGATATCACTTTATTTGTAATGGCCCTCTAATAACCATATAGGAAAAGTTATCAATTAACCCACCTGTTATTCACACCCTAAATTTCTTTATTAGAGAAAGGTCTATAAAATTTGTGCACATCTATGTATCACTCGTTAGTGTGTTATTTGGATAATTACCTTGGATTTTGAGTTGTAACCCACCCAAAATAATCAAAGGTATGTTACGAGATGAAAAGAATTTAAATAACAATACAACACACTTAAATAGTTCCAAGTAAATTTTAAAGAAATTTTAAAAGAATAGAAAACAAATTAGGTAAAACGCATCTTAATTCTAACCCATAAATAATAGTTATGAATAAATGGCTACCCAAAAATTGAGATAGCATGGAGAGAATTAATACCTTACACCCATCGTTCAACTCAACCTTAATTGAGCTATACCTTTAGTTAATGAAAAGAAAAGAAATTATAAATCTATCACCATTTGCAACCCAATACCAAATTTAAATCTGTAGTTACACATTAAACAATAAATGATAGCAACTCTAATTAGATTATCAATAAAGATTGGAACAATTATAAGTTAACCATAACATAGAATTTAGGGATCTGTTACCCCACAGACATTAAAGAACGTAATATTTAACTGGTTTTTGTCAATCTCGACAAGCTAAGCGTTGTCCAAGGGCTGGGTAAATGGTGGTGACTCGCAGCCAATGGTAACTCGCTGACTGAGACAAGGGTAGATTATTGTTTGTAAAAAAATTAAGGGTATCACTGCTAAGGGGAAAACTCAATGCTAATGACTTTTGACAGAACTCAAAAAGGGTATCCCCTTTTTGTTAGAACTCAAAAACGTAGGTGTGGAAATTAACCCCCTTTTTCCCTTTTCTCATTAAATTAATATATTTTAAATTATCATAAAATAATAAAACAATTAATTCCCTTTTTAAATTTTAATCCAACAATATTTATTTTATTTTTATGAAACAATTAATTTCTTACTCCCTTTGTGTTACAAGATTTAACGAAGGTCATAATTATTATTTATGTGGTTTTTATTTTTATTATTATTATTATTATTATTTATAGAGAGATAAAATTTTACCACTAGCATAGTTTAGACTTAAACCTTAAATTTTCGTAATGGATGACATTTTATTAGGGAAAATGTTTTTTTTTTTTTTCAAATTCTTATCTCATTGATCATCCTAAGGCTGTCTAGGTTCATTCATCTGTCATCAACACCACGACGTGCCCTTCAGGATCCACTAGGTGCTCCAAGGGTGCCACTTTCCCTAATCCATTTCCCTTGTGCGACGTGCCCTTTAGGACGCACTACGTGTTCCAAGGGTGCCACTTACCTCTTGACTGACTTGGTAGACATCAAAAACCCCTGGAGTCAATACTCTGCTGGGTGAACTTGTGGGATACTAAGGTCCTCTAAGGAATAAGGCCCCCACCTTATTGCGCGCCCCTTAGAATCATCGTGAGTGACTGTCGCAGTCTGCCCTCAAGGCATCGTGGGTCCTCTCGAACTAGGTAAAAGTTAACATATAGTTCGAGCCACAACGGGAGTGCTAGTAGGCTATGGCATGACTGTTGTCCACACCTCTCCCTCAACATCTCTAGTAGTCATGCGTGACCCCTTTACTCCACATGTGAGTCTATTCGGCAAGTTATCGTCAACCTGCATCATCAATAAATCATGTCAGAACATATTCATATCATATCCTCTAATCTGATGCACTATTATTACAGTAATACAATCAAACCCCAATGGTACAATCCTTGACTCGATGCAGAGTCCAAGGGGTTCCATCAATGCCTCTGTATCCTTGAGGTCCAAAATCCTGCACACTCAGTAAAACTGAGTCAATAACACCTATCTATGTCAATGTAGTAAAAAAACATGTCATCAACCCATAACGCCTCATAATCAAAATCAAAAGTTTTAATAGCATAATAATCCAAATCACTTGCGAGCAAATGTCCTCAAAGAATAAGTTCACTCAGTGTGCCAAAGAGGGATGTTACATACACCCCCTCTTGGTCTAAAATTTGTCCCGAAGTTTCACAGTATATATGCTGAAATAAAGTGTATCACAGTATCATATGTCTATCTATCAAACAAAAATGAAATCTGTTGACGCATACCATATGTGTCCTCCCAGGTCGCCGAGTGCAGACTATAATTGTCCCACTGGACCTTGACCTTCTCTAACGTTCGACACCATAGTTGTCGAATGTGATGAACCAAGATGCGGATCGACTCAGTTGTGAGCACCCCCTCGTCTGATACCTGCAAGGAACTCATGTCAATAACATGTGTAGGATCATTAATATAATGTCTCAAAACAAATACATGAAAAACATCGTGCATACGCCTCAAATAATCCGGTAAGGCTAGTCGATAGGCCATGGGCCCCTTTCTCTCCACAATCTCGAAAAGTCCCATGAACCTAGGAGAGAGTTTAGCTCCCTTCCCAAACTTGATCAAACTGTTATGCAGTTTAACCCCCAAGAAGACTCGATTGTCGACCTCATAAATATAGTCGACATGTGGTGCATCGACATAACTCTTCTGTTGATCCTATGCTTTTTAATCCTTTGTATTATTGTTTTCATTTGTTCTTCCATTTCTTGGATCACTTTTGGTCCCACCGGGACCTTATCCTCAAGACAATCCCAACTCAAAGGCGTCTGACATGATCACCCGTAAATAAACTCAAAAGGCCCCATCTTAATGGTGATCTGGTAACTGTTGTTGTAAGTGAACTCCACTAGTGGCAATAATTCTTCCCAATGCTTTTGTTGTTCCATCATGTACATGCGCAACATGTATTCCAAGGTTTGGTTCATTCATTCTATCTTCTCGTCAGTCTCTGGGTGATACGTAGTACTAAAGTTAAGTTGGGTTCCCAAGGCCTCTTGGAAACTCATCCAAAATCGTCCAGTAAACACCGATCCTCGATCGGATATAATCCTCTTAGGCATGCCATGTAGCCTCACAATCTCACTGATGAAAACTCTAGCTATGTCAGGTGCCTGATACGTTGTACGCATAGGAATAAAGTGAGAAATTTTCATTAGAGTCTCTACTACTACAAAAATCGAGTCATGTCTCCTTGCCGTCAGTGGGAATACAACAATAAAATCCATCAAAATAACCTTCCATTTTGATTCCAGAATAGCATGTGGTTGTAGTAATCCTACTGGGTGTCTATGTTCAGCCTTTACCTGCTGACATTCTAGACATCTGGACACATATTTGACCTTAAACCCTTCCAGAAGAATAAGGGTTTAAGTTCTGCCCTCATCTTTGTGACTCCTGGGTGAGCCATGTAAATTGTTCTATGAGCCTCTCATAGAATAAACATCCTCAACTCGTCATTTGGAGGTACGTAGATCTGATTTTTAAACCTCAATAATCCATCAATATCAAACGAAAATCCTTCAAATCGTTGTACCATCATTGTTTTTTTTCCGATAAAACCCTCGACCTCTTTGTACCAATGATCATCATGCTATAAATTTAGAATATTTTCATGTAGATTCATCTGAAGATGAAGCACCGAAAAGATGCGTCGTCTCTGACTCAATGCATCCACCACTCGGTTCACTGTTCCTTTTATGTAAGTAATCTTGAAGTCATACTCGCTAATAAATTCCGACCAACGTCATTGTCACGCGTTCAGTTCGCTTTGCGTAAAGATGTGTTGTAGTCCATAGTGGTCAGTCTTTAGTTCAAATTTTCTTCCAACAAGGTAGTGTCTCCAAACCTTCAAGGCATATACGATGGCTAACAACTCCAAATCGTGTGTCACGTAGTTCTCCTCATGCCTTCTCAGTTTCCTCAAAATGTAAGTGATTACTCATCCATCTTGCATCAAGAACCCACCTTAGCCTTCCTTAGATGCATTAGGGAATACCAAGAAGTCCACGTCCATGTCAACCTTTAGTATCGGTTTTTTTTCAACAACTCTTTGAGCCTCCAAAATGCTTTCGCGCATTTCTTGGTCCAAACAAACTTCTTGTTTTTCTTCTACAATTCTGTGATCAGATTTGCTATCTTCGAAAATCCCTAGACGAACCATCGATAGTATCCTGCTAAACCCATGAAGCTACACACCTCTGGGACATTCGTTGGCACATGCCATCCCATAATAGCCTCAACCTTGGCTGGATCCACGACGATGCCTTCGTCGGAGATGACATTCCCTAAGTAGTGAATCTTCGATTGATAAAAAGAGCATTTGGACAACTTCCTATATAGTTTGTGCTCTCGCAGACACTGTAGTACCAAGCACAAGTGCTCATCATGCTCTTCTGTCGTTCGAGAGTAGATCAAAATATTTTCAATGAATACTTGGATGAAATTTTCCAAGTACTCATGGAACACCCCATTCATCAAACTCATAAATACTCCTGGGGATTTTTTTAGTCCAAACAGTAAAACAGTAAACTCGTAATGTCCAAACCTCGTCTTAAAGGAAGTCTTAGGGATGTCATCTTCATTAATCTGTAACTGTTGGTATCATGATCGCAAGTTGATATTTGAGAACACCTTTGTGCCCTTCATTTGACCGAACAGATCATCAATTCTCAGCCACGGATACTGATTCTTGATCATGGCCTTGTTCAGTTGATTGTAGTCAATGCAGGACATCCACGACCCATCCCTCTTTCATATGAAAATAATAGGTGCACCCCATGGTGACACACTAGGATGTATCAGTCCTAGGTACAACAACTCCTTCAATTGCATTTTCATCTCTTGTAACTCTATGGTCGACATCCGATAAGGCATTCTCACTATCGGTTCAGTTCCCGATTTTAGGTCTATAGTGAAATCCAATTCCCTGTCCGATGACATCCCAGGTAACTCCTACGAAAATACATCTGCAAACTCTCTCACCACCAGAAGGTGTTCTAAACCTTTCGCTAATCCCTTCTCGTTTAACGCAAGGATCACATAAATCTTGCACCCATTGTGCATGCTCTTCCGTAGCTGTAAGGAAGAGATGAACCTCAGGGAAACTCCCTGGCTTCGTCCTACAACCACATGTCTTTGTCCCTCATCATCGACCAAGATCAATCGTTTTGTATTACAGTTGAGTATCACCTCATGAGATTCCAACCAGTCCATACCAATCACAACATCATAAGATCCTAAGATCATGATGCACAAATCGGACTTAGTGACAAACTCTCCTAGGTTGAGGATACAGCCTGTAACATTTTCTCCTGCCTTTTGTTTGGCTCTCGAGGCCATCTCTACAAAGCTAAAATCATCCTGTTCGACTGCCTTTACCTTAACCCTTTTTAGCACTGCACCAGAAATGAAACTCTTGGTAGCATTGGGATCTATCAAAATACTAAGGGTCTAGTTAGCGACGATACATGTCATCTTGAGCATAGTCGACTGATGCTTTGCCTAGCCATTATTGAATGCTTCATGAATTCGATGGGCCTTGCCCATGTCTCCCATGATAGTTGGTCAAGCTGATATGGATTCTCTAGTCCTCTCCACAGGGAAGTCACGTTGGTAGTGTGTTTCCCCACACATCCAACACCCCTTCTTTGACCCAGTAGTCCTGGTACCCAAAGTAGAATATGATAGCCCACCGGCCTAGAATCCTGGTCTGTTTTGCTGAACAGACCTAAACTAATGTTTCTACGGGTGAAGCTACTACTGATGTTGTGGTCCCCGATAAGGTGTTCACTGCTGAGGCGTCGATCATCGCGATGTAGTGAAAGTGGATCCCCTCTGGAAGCCACGATATCTCGATGTATGTCTAGCCGGTGTTTGATGCTACTGTGCTCTAGATAACACCTGCCCTGTGGGTCTCACTAGAGTCCTGCTCTGACCCTCGCTTATAAGCTCTTCCTCCGCTACGAGGGCCTTCTGGATGTCATCATGCAAGGTTTGAGGCATCAAAATCCTGACCTTTGCATGTATGCTTCCATTAAGGCCGAACACAAACCTGTTGACCTTAAGTTTCTCATTGTTAAGGTGTAGAGCATACCAGAGCAGCTCCATAAAACGAGCACCATATGACTTTCCTATCGTAAGGCATTGAACTCATTGAGTTGACGCTCAATGAATTCCTCTAAAAGGTATCTCTCTCGGAACCGTTCCTCAAACAGTTCCCATGACACGTCTTCGAAGGCCATGTTCAGCTGCGGTAGGAGTGTCTTCCACCATAGAAGAGTGCTCCCCTTCAGTTGAAAGACTGCCATGCGGACCTTCATGTTGGAGGTATAATCGCGAAGTGAAAAGCACATCGCCATATTCTGCAACCATGCCTCGACGGCTACACCGTCTGGGGCACCAAAGAACTTGGGAAGTTTAACCTTCTTGAGTTCACATTGAATGCTACCAGTACCGACCAGAGCACGTGGTGGAACCTCAGGGGGTGTCGCCACTCTAGCCTCATCTCTGTCCAAATGGCTGATCAGTGCCTCAGACATGCGCTAAAAAGATCTCATCATTCCGACCACATCACCAACTTCTATCTTCTTATGCCCGAGAACCTACTTGTTTCCATGGGAGTTAGACTGCTCAGGCATGGATGCTACTGGAGGTGTCACGCCTCCTTCCCTAGCACCCCGTCGTTTTCCTCTATGATGTCCTCTAACCATGATTACCTACACAAATACAATTCAACTCAATTAGCAACAGTATAATCAAATCATATCAACGAAATCCGTAGCGATCCCAAGTCGCTAGTTGAACCTGGATCTGATACCATATGTAACGACCACAAGCTACGACCATGGGCGAAGCCATTTTTTTTTTTGTGTTCTGAAGAATTAACGGCACGAAGTCATCAACAAAATCCATTTGACCACACCATTAACAATGAATGCACCACGCAGACCAGGCAACAGGTTACTATGACACCAGACACACGCTCAAGACAACTGGCATGACAAGCACAATAACAAGGAGGACAACTACCCACCTGACTCAACATGACTAGGCCTACAAGCTAAGGACAACATCCCCATCTTGACCTCTCGGCCCAGAAAAACAAGCCTAGAACCTCAAGGTGCACGGACCTAATGCCTGAAGGCGTTCGACCCTTGCGCCAAGGTCAGCATATGACACTCAACCACACTCATAGGGTAGGCGCCGGATCTGACCAAGATATCATTCGCTGCTAACTCATAGGACGTGCCAGGATCCCTGCGTCAGGAATCATGTCGTCCCCAGAAGAAAGGCGCGACAATAAACTTGGGGTGATACCTCCTATCTGGACCAAGGACTTGGACAACTCTAACTGCTAAGTTCTACGACTGACCGAAAGGATACACCTGTACCCCAAGCAACAGGTCTATGGGATGCAAGAGAATGACAACATGGGGAGTACGTAAGCTAATACCATCTTCGACAACCACCCCATCCTCTATTAAGTCTAAAGGGTCAATTACAATCTAAAATTGGCAATAAGTAGTTCAACTACTTATGACAACATGGATAGGTTATTGCATGTAGCATAGCACATGTGAATCCAAGAGAAGCGTAAGAAGTTTAGGCTGATCACCTTTCTTCCCACTAGTTAAGTTTTTGTCCAACCTTGTAATCCTTCTAGAATTATTATTATTTATCCCACCATTTATATAACTGATATCACTTTATTTGTAATGGCCCTCTAATAACCACATAGGAAAAGTTATCAATTAACCCACCTGTTATTCATACCCTAAATTTATTTATTAGAAAAAGGTCTATAAAATTTATACACATCTATGTGTCACTCGTTAGTGGATTATTTGGATAATTACCTTGGATTTTGAGTTGTAAACCACCCACAAGAATCAAAGGTATGTTACGAGATGAAAAGAATTTAAATAATAATACAACACACTTAAAAAGTTCCAAGTAAATTTTAAAGAAATTTTAAGAGAATAGAAAACAAATTAGGTAAAACGCATCTTAATTCTAACCCATAAATAATAGTTATGAATAAATGGCTACCCAAAAATTGAGATAGCATGGAGAGAATTACTTCCTTACACCCATCGTTCAACTCAACCTTAATCGAGCTATACCTTTAGTTAATGAAAAGAAAGTAAATTATAAATCTATCACCATTTGCAACCCAATACCAAATTTAAATCTGAAGTTACACATTAAACAATAAATGATAGAAACTCTAATTAGATTATCAATAAAGATTGGAACAATTATAAGTAAACCATAACATAACATTTAGGGATCTATTACCCGATAGACATTAAAGCACGTAATATTTAACTAGTTTATGTCAATGCTGACAAGCTCAGTGTTGTCCAAGGGCTGGGTAAATGGTGGTGACTCACAGCCAATGATAACTCGCTGACTGAGACAAGTGTAGATTATTATTTGTAAAAAAACAAGGGTATCACTGCTAAGGGAAAAACTCAATGCTAATGAATTTCGGCAACCACAGTCATGCCGTAAAAATTTCTACCTGTCTAAAATATTTATTTGCTAACAGACCTTGAATGTCATTCATAGTCTACATCATTAGTGTTGTTATTAGACAATAAATTTACAGTCACATGAAATATCTGATTTTGTTCTAAAAGTAATAAATTGGCAATTTCTCCAGGAAACCAAGGCACCATTTAGCAGTAGTTTAAATACAAAAACACAGTCATCTTCAAGTAAATCACCCGGCAACCAATGCATTCACACGACAGTAAGGTTTTGATGCAAATCATAGTCATATTTAGGGAAATCGTTAGGCAACAACTGCATTCTCATGGAAGAATGGTTTTAAAGAATACCACAGTCATCTAAATCATGGAAAAATTTGGGGTCATTCCAGCAACAATGTCGTTAAGGATTAGAGAAATAATCATGATCCAAGGGGCGACACCACGGTCAATTTTAACCAGTAGAAACGCTGAACCAATACATAATAGAAGGAAAATCACCTGGCTGTCATCATTCAATAAGTGATTTGTTGTATAAGTAAATGGTGTAAACCATGGGAAACCAACATCAACTCAAACACAGAGTTATAATTCAATGCAACACACAGAGCCCAAGGAACTAAAATGATGGTAGCAACAAGGAATTATAAAATCGTGTAACAGTTAAGTTGAAGGTTGCCAATCAATTGGACATCGCCAACTCCCATCGCCTTCATAATTTAAGGTGCATGAAAATGAAAAGAGCTGCAGTGAAATGGCTATCAACCCACCCCAGGTTAAAATTTAACCAACAACCCACAACACAGATTTGTAATTATCAAGAAATAAAAAAATACAGGGTTAAAATTGATCCTTCACTGCAATTGCAGAGCTATAATTCATCCAAGAAAAATGAAGGGTTACAATTATCCTTTAAGAAAACGTGGAGATACAATTTATCCAAATGCAGGGTTACAAATTATCCTTCAAAACAATGCAAAAATATAGTTTATCTAGGTATATAACAATGCAAGGTTACCCTTTATCCTTCAACAAATGCAGAGATATAATTTATCCAAGAATAAAAATGCAGGGTTACCGTTTATCCTTAAAAAAATGCATCAGGGTGCATGGCGACCATCAACCAAGGACGACATCAGAGGTGGACTTTAATGTACCTCAAAATCACCATAATTTTTTTATGTACATTTATCCTTGAAAATTTTCGAGATCTCATTCAAGTAAGCTTTCTGTTAGAAGACTTGAGTCTGAAGGTTTGTTAGAGTCCTTACTATAATCGACTATCCTTACCATTCAACTTAAGTTTTCTAATCGACAATAGAATGAGTATCTACTCATCACTTCAATGTTTAAGTAAGATATTGAAATTTATACTTACTCTCTTATCTGCTAGTACCTATAACACTACCACAGTCTTAACAATACAAGCAACTTTAGGGTTTTTATGACCAAAACCCTACATAAAAATATTGCCCTATGTCTACAATACAATCGACTTGTAATACGGTCTGTTACTCCCATACTTATATATGGGATGAAGATTCTCCAACATTCTTTTACCAGTCTATTCATTAAACTAATAGAGTTGTTCCCATAACAATAAGTTTCTTCTAAGTTCCTACAACTTTGTGAAGAAAACAGAGGTCAATCGGGTTTCGATGATCACAAGTGTCGAAGAAAACAAAGGACCCTATTGTTTTCCAAAATCCGAAATACGGAACAAATGTGGGCCAGCATTTCGGGGTTTCAGGACTCAAGGTTTTACGAGTACAAGAGCCAGGCATCAACACACAACATTTCCCGAAATTGCGACAAATGCTGAGTACTTCGGGGTTTCGGGTTTTCCTGAACACAAAAGTCGATCATCAACACACAACAATTCCCGAAAATGCGAAAGGTGATTAGTACTTTGGGATTTCAGAGTTTGGGATTTCGCAAGTTCAAGTGCCCAAAACAACCTCATATACCAAACCTCCGAAATGTGAAAGGAAGGTGGGTCCTGCACTTCAGCATTTCGGGATTCAGAACTTCACGAGTTCCGATGTCCAAACCTTGGCATACACAATTTTCCGAAATGAGAGAAAGGAAAAGGTGGGACCCGCATTTCAGGATTTCAGGTTTCAGGGTTTCACAGTTTTCATAGACAAACATCCAACATAACACAATTCCCAAATTGCGAAAAAGAAAGGCACTAACACTTTTGGATTTCAGGGTTCGGGATTTCGGGGTTTCAAATGTCAAACAACAGAACACAACAATTCCCGAAATTGCGAAAAGAAAAGAACATGGAACTAAAATTTCAGGCTTTCGGGGTTCGGAATCCCGCGACTTCCAAAGCCAAAAACATCAACCAAAAACAATTCCCGAAATTGCAAAGAGAAAAGAACATGGAACCAACAATTCAGGATTTCAGGATTCGGGTTTTCAGGGTTTCAAATGTCAAACTACAGCATACCACCATTCCCGAATTCTGAAAGGTGAAAGGGTGTGGGATTAACACTTCAGGATTTCAGGATTCAGTTTTTCAGGGTTTCAAATGTCAAACAACATAACACAACCATTCCCAAATTCCAAAAAGTGAAAGGATGAGGAATTAACACTTTGGGATTTCGAGATTCGGGTTTTTGGGGTTTCAAATGTCAAACCACAACACATAATAATTCTTGAATTTCGAAGGTGAAAGGGTGTGGATCCAACACTTCGGGATTTCGGGTTTCGGGGTTTCAGGTTTTCAAATGTCAAGCCACTACATATAACAATCCCTGAATTTCGAAAGCATAAAGACTTAAGAATTTTACACGCACAGAAGGATACGAAAGGATAAAGGTTTTCTGTAAGGGAAAATCTCTAAATTCGTCATAGACCTTGACTAAGAAAGGGTAGCCCATTCCGAAAAGAAACAAGAAAATAAAAAACCTCTGAAAGGCATCGATTCTCAAGATTGTTTTAGCATCCAAAAAAAAACCAGAAGGGGTTTCCAAAATTCTTTAGCTCTCTAATTTTGTTGTTCTAGACACATCTAATATATTGTTTGCATGTTGTTAGAGAATATTGTTAGATACATGGCATAGTATTAATACATTCGAATAGAAAGTGGGAAGAATTCATTACAAATCCGATTTAATCAGATACAATACACCAGATGCAAAAAAGGTCATACAGACAGAGAATGTAACTTATTCTAGTTCAGATTCAATAGATACATAACATCAAAATCCATAGCCATTCATAATAGAGAGGGGAAAATTAACATATCTGAATCCAATCCGTGGGAAGACAAAGGGAACAACCATGTTCCTCCCAACCGTAGAACAGGGTAGCCAAATCTACTTGCCTGATTCACCCCCTAGCCTGACCATGAATCCATGAGGGCGAACTTGGAAACTCCTCCTCAGCAATGTCCTTCAATTCCAACAATTATCCTATTGCCTCACACTTACTCAACAGTGCTCATAACACCAAGGCAATTTTGTTTCAGCAAGCTCCTCTTGCCTCACAATCAATCCGCAGTGTTCATAATAGCAAAGCGAGCTCATAAAACCTCTTCCCAACATACTTGGCAATGTCCTGCCTCCTCACATATGCTATATATTTATTTTCTTTGCCCGAGTCTTTTCCCTCCTTTGGGGATTTTTGTAGATTTCTTAATCCCCGACTTTCAAGGTCTTCCAATGGCCAAATCTCTGATTTTCCACTTGTAATCATTAGCCCAGAGGCAGTTCGAACTTGTTGTCCACTCATGGAGTCATGGTCAACTGATTTTTTAACATGATTGTTCCATTTGTCCTCCTGCAGTTAATATAATTATTTTGTTGTGATACAAGTGTCATAGTCAAATAGTTAGTTGCAAGATACCAGATATATAAAATATGTAGAATAGAAATGAAATGCTAGAAATGACAGAAGAACAGTAAAATATCCAGCATAATCTTCACAATACACAGAAATGATATACGAAATAGAAATAGAAATAACACTTTGAATCAGATAGCAATGTTCACAGGCCTCTTCGAGGGGGCAACCTCCAGTCGAGCAACATTATGTTACAATAATATCCAAGCTAGGGTTTTTCATACCCTCGACCCTTATTTATACTAAATATGTCTATTAAGAGATGCATCTAGAGGAAGATCATTCTAGAAGCGGAAGCTTCTATTAGGTCTTCTTACATTCGCCTTATTCTATTTTATTGAAAGGTCTTATTAATATTGACCTTTATTATATCCGAATACATTGATCTACCTATGTG
>JZKD02S0564352.1:75212-95039 GCA_000966675.3 Picea glauca
CTAGAGGAAGATCCTTCTAGAAGCGGAAGCTTCTATTAGGTCTTCTTACATTCGCCTTATTCTATTTTATTGAAAGGTCTTATTAGTATTGACCTTTATTACATCCGAATACATTGATCTACCTATGTGCGGGTTAGGACCTTAACATTAGCTGAGTCCAAACAGATCTCCGCCCAATAGTCACAATATTTAAATACAATTATTAAATTCGAAATTTGGAATTTCCATAAATGGAAAAAAAATTCCAGATTCGAGTTTGCCAAAAACGGAAATAAATTTCCAGCAATAAAAATAAAAAGTATTTATTTTTGGGGGATGTCACATCCTTTCCCCCTTCAGTAAAAAACTATCCTTAGTGTTCGTTCCTTTCCTGGAACAGGGTTGGATGATATTTCCACAAATCTCCCTCCAATTCCCAAGTGGCCTCCTTAGGACTAAAGTGCTTCCATTGCACCTTTACCTGAGCGACGACTCTGTTCCGAAGTGTTATTTCTCTCCAGTCCAAAATGTGTAGGGGTTCCACCTGGAAATCACCCTCGGTTTCCACCTACAGCAAGTTCCAATCAATCATATGAGTAGGTTCATGAATATACTTTTTCCATAAAGAAACATGAAATACATTATGAATTCTTAGATTAGCTGGAAGTGCAAGTTGATATGCTACGGGTCCAATTCGAGCTAGTATCTCGAAGGGCCCACAAAACCTGGGTGCCAGTTTGGCACAGTTCCCCAACTTCAACGAGATTTTTCAGGCTTTGACCTTCAAATAAACATGGTCTCCCACTTGAAATTCCAAGTGTCTTCTTTTCTGATCCACATAACTCTTCTATATGTCTTGTGCTTCTTTCAAGTTCTGTTGTACCCTTTTTACCATGTTCTCCATTTCTTGGATCATCTCTGGTCCAACTATGATTCTGCCAGCCATGTTATCCCAGCTAATTGGAGTTATACACTTTTTGTTGTACAGTATTTTGAAAGGGCTCAACTTAGACGAAGTTTGGTACCCATTGTTGTATCCAAATTCTACCAAGTGTAGGTAGTCTTCCCACTTGTTCGGCTTTGTTCTTACATACATGCAAATCATATCCTCTATGATTTAATTTGTCCTTTATGTTTGTCCATCCATTTGTGGATGATAACTCGTACTAAAATTCAAATTAGTATTTATCCCTGCAAACAATTCCTTCCAAAAAGAGGATGTGAATTTTACGACTCTATCTGAAATCACCATTTTAGGAATACCATACAGTCTAAAAATTTCTTTCATGAATACTTCAATAATATTAATAGCTTTAAAAGTAGACTTTCCAGGAATAAAGTGTGCAGATTTACTGAGTTTATCGATTACAACCATTATAGAATCATTATGTTTCTAAGTTTTAGGAAAACCTACTATAAAGTCCAGCGATATGGTCTCCCATTTCCATTCTGGTACTAGTAATGGTTGTAATAGGCTGGATGGATGTTGGTGTTTGGCCTTAACCTACTGACAATCTTGGCACCTAGCTAAATACTCTGTTGTTTCACCCTTCATATTAGGCCAGTAAAATAGTTTTATGAGTGTTGTTATTGTTTTCTGGTAACCTGGATGGCTAGAATATGGCTTCTTATGCACTTCATCTAAAATAGTTAATTTTAGCTCTACTGAATATCGTATGTAAAGTCTATTTTTAAATCTTAATAGTCCCTATTTTTTGATACTTATATCTGGTTTATCTGATTTTGTGATATTGTTTTGCAATTCTTCCATCATCTTAGTGTAATTTCCATCGTTAACTCCTGCCGCTTTTACTCTTTGTTCCAGATCACTTTCTGCCCCACTAATATTTACCTCAAATAATCCATGGACTCTTCTGCTTAAAGCATCTACTAATTTATTTTCCTTTCCCTTGATACGTCTAACCTCGAAGTTGAATTCTCTCAAAAAGGCTAGCCACCTTGCTTGTCTTGCATTAAGGTCTGGTTGGTTAAACAAATATTTCACTCCGCTATTATCTGTCAATAGTAAGAATTTCCTGCCCATTATATAGTGTCACCACATTTTTAAGGCATGTATTATTGCTACCAATTCTAAGTCATGAGTGACATAATTTCACTCCTGTTCCTTTAATTTCCGGGACTCATAACAAATCACGTGCGCTTCCTGATTTAGAACACCATCTAGTCCCTCTTTACTTGCATCAACACATATTGTGAAGTCTTTATCTAGGTCTGCTACCTTCAAGATGGGTGCCAATGTCAATAATTCTTTTAGCTTGTTAAAACTGTCTTGACACTTTTACGACCAATTAAACTTGGTCCCTTTCTTTTGTAATGACCTGATAGGGTAGGCTATCTTGGAAAACCCTTATATAAATCTACGATAATATTCGGTGATTCCCATGAATGACCAAGTATCTGCCACATCCTTAGGCACTGGACATTCCATGATGGATTTTATCTTTTCTGGGTCTATGGCAATACCTTCTAAGGAAATGACATGTCCTAAATATTGTATTTATTTTTGATAAAAATCACATTTGTCGAATTTTGTGTATTTTTGTTTCCTTAGTGTTTGCAAAACTATTCGTAAGTGTTCATCATGTTCCTTCTCCGTTTTAGAATAGACCAGAATATCGTCGATAAATACTACTACAAACATGTCTAAGTACTGGCTGAAAATGTTGTTCATTAAGCACATAAATGTGGTTGGTGCATTGGTGAGTCCGAAAGGTATGACTACAAACTTGTAGTGTCCATATCTTGTTCGAAAAGTTGTTTTGTTTATGTCCTAGTCCTTTATCCTAACTTGATAATAACCGGATCATAAATCCAATTTTGAGAAGATCTTGGCCCCACCAACTTGATCAAATAGATCATTTATCCTGGGTAAGGGGTATTTGTTCTTAATGGTCACTTTGTTTAGTTGTCTATAATTGATACATAGTCTTAGAGTATCGTTTTTCTTTTTCACAAAGAGGACTGGTGCTCCCCATGGCAATACACTTGGTCTGATATACTCTTTGTCCAACAATTCTTGTAATTGTATTTTTAATTAAATGTCAGTTCTGGTAGACTCATTCGGTAGGGTTCTTTTGAGATAGGGGTTGATTCAGGTAGTAAATCTATAGAGAAATCTATTTCTCTCCTAGGAGGTAATTTTGGTATCTCATCAACAAACATGTCTCTGAATTCCCGTAGGACAACAAAGTCTTCTAACTTGGGCTTATCTTCTGTTTCTAATAGATTCGTCACTTGGATGACATAAAATTGGCATCCCTTTCTAATACATTTCTTGAATTGCATCGCTGAAACTTGTCTGACTGACGCAAGTTTTGGTATACCTTGGGTTGTTCTAATAGTGCCAAAATTATCTTTATAGCTAAGTATCTTTGCATAACAGTCCAGTACTGCTTTGTGTTGTTCCAACCAATCCATCCCGATAATCATATCATAAGATCCTAGTGGTAGGATGTTCAGATTGATCCTTATCTTTTGACCATCTAAGCTGAACTCAAGATCAGAAACAAAGTTAACTACTTTTCCTTTAGTCCCTGTTGCTAGTTGTACAAGCCAAGATTTTGCATGCTTTTGTTTCTTAAGTTTATTTGACTCTACTACATCGGGAGTAATATAAATTAACATAGCTCCAGGGTCAATTAAAACAGAAATTTGAGTGTCATGGATTTTACCTTCAATTTCTACCACCGAGGATTGGTGGTCATCTTTTCGACCATCTATGGCTGCATTTATCTGATGCAGACTTCTGCCCGTGTCTCCCACTGTCGAGGCTTCATGCAAATTGTGGATAGCAGTGTTGTTTGCTGCAATTAGACATGGACAATTCCTCCTTAGATGAGGCTCTCCACACTCCCAACATATTAATGGATCGTGGGAGTTGTCCCCAAAATTCTTCATTCCCAGGTTTACCGGTTTACCACTACCTTGCGTATTTAGATGATTGGAGTAAAAATCCTTCCTTGGGAAACTTTTTGTTGCATTCTGATAAGGATTTGGCTGGTATCCCTTCTTCTGCTGGTGCTTTCCATCTTGTTTCTTATCCTTCCAAGTATTGGGAAACTATACTCGCTGTTTATACCGGTCATAGCACATTCGTTCCTTCTTGAATGTCTCACTCAAGGATTTGGGGTTATCAAACTCAATTCTGTCCCTGTAGGACTGTAGTAAACAGCTTAAGAATCATTGGATTTTTACCTTATCCTCCCGGATGTATGGTACGAACCTTAGTAGTTCTAGAAATTTATTTATAAGGTCATCCATCGTCATTTGTCCAAGTTGTAATTCATAAAATTTATTCGTCTTCCTTTCATAATAGATTTCATAAAGGTATTGTTTCTTAAAATAATTCTTGAAGTCAGACCATTCCAATTGTTTCTCCTTTAGGCCCTTGGCCAATTTCAGGTCCTACCACCAATTGTTGGCCTTCCCCTTCAGATTGTAGATGGCCATTCTGACCTTCATGTTGCTGGAATAGTTGTAGATTTATAAGTATTTTTTTTTTATGTCCAACAACCATGCCTTGGCTTCTTCTCCCATCCTGGACTCTCCATCAAAGGTAGCTGGTTTAATATTTTTAAATTTTCCTTCAAGGTGGTCTATTTGTTTTTATTTTTTGTCTAGTATGGTTTTTTCTTTAGTTGAAGGTGTCCCTTTAGACAAACTGTCTCCTTTTTCTGTTTTCGCACCAGAATTCTTGAGGCCCTTTTGATGACCTCTTCCTCAAGGTTATCATCTTTTGGGTTTTTCTTGGTTACTATACTATGCAGCAGGACTTCATTTATCTCTTGTTGTTCCTGTTATGCCTTCTTCAATTTTTCATTGTCGGCCTTGAAAACCTGTAGTTCAACAATAAGGTTTCTCATTGTTTCCAACACCTCCATGTGTGAGCTTCCATCACTGTTCTGTCTTGGATCTCCAGGAGGTCCTTGTTGCGGATTCTCTTCCACCCTGATTTCTGCACCTTCTTGGGCTGCCATTATTCAACACAAAACAAAAAATATTTCTGTTTGTAATCCATAAGATTTATTAGTTTTTTCATAAATCAGAATATATACTAAGCAATTAATGTGGCCCTATTTAGGCCCAGTGTTGTAACTTTTTCTTTGATACCATATGTAATGTACCTCAAAATCACCATAATTTTTTTACTTTTTTTTTGGTACATTTATCCTTGAAAAGTTTCGAGATCTCAAGCAAGTAAGCTTTATGTTAGAAGACTTGAGTCTAAAGGTTTGTTAGAGTCCTTACTGTCATCGACTGTCCTTACCATTCAACTTAAGTTTTCTAATTGACGATATAATGAGTATCTACTCATCACTTCAATGTTTAAGTAAGATCCTGAATTTTGTACTTACTCTCTTATTTGCTAGTACCTATAACACTACCATAGTCTTAACAATACAAACAAATTTGGGGTTTTTATTACCAAAACCCTACATAAAAATATTACCCTATGTCTGCAATAGAATCGACTTGTAATATGGTCTGTTACTCTAATACCTCTATCCGAGATGAAGATTCTCCAACGTTCTTTTACCAGTCTATTCATTACACTAATAGAGTTGTTCCCATAACAATAAGTTTCCTACAACTTTATGAATAAAACAAAGGTCAATCAGGTTTTGGTGATCACAAGTACCAAACAAAAAAAAGGACCCTGTTGTTTGTCGAAATCTGAAATATGAAACGACTGTGGGCTAACATTTCAGGGTTTCGGGATTTGGGGTTTCGTGAGTACAAGAGCCGGGCATCAATACACAACATTTCCCGAAATTGCGACAAGATGTTGAGTACTTCGGGGTTTCGGGGTTCGGGTTTTCCTGAACACAAAAGTCAATCATCAACACACAACAACTCTCGAAAATGTGAAAGGTGATTAGTAATTCAGGATTTCAGAGTTCGTATTTCGCGAGTGCAAGTGCCTAAAACAACCTCATATACTAAACCTCTAAAATCAGAAAAAGGAAGGTGGTTCCCGCACTTCAGGATTTCGGGATTCGAAACCTCACGAGTTCCTGTGTCCAAACCTTGACATACACAATTTTTCAAAATTCGAGAAAGGAAAAGGTGGGACCCACATTTCAGGATTTTGAGGTTCGGGGTTACATGGTTTTCATAGCCAAACATCCAACATACCACAATTCACGAATTGTGAAAAATAAAGACACTAACATTTTAGGATTTCAGGGTTTGATATTTCAGGGTTTCAAATGTCAAACAATAGAACACAACAATTCCCAAAATTGCGAAAAGAAAAGAACATGGAACTAACATTTCAAGATTTCAGGGTTTGGAATCCCGCAACTTCCAAAGCCAAAAACATCAACCACAAACAAGTCTTGAAATTGCAAAGAGAAAAGAACATGGAACCAACAATTGGGATTTCAGGATTCGAGTTTTCGGGGTTTCAAATTTCAAACTACAGCATACCACCATTACCGAATTTCGAAAGGTCTAAGGGTGTGGGATTAACACTTCGGGATTTTGGGATTCAGGTTTTCAGGGTTTCAAATGTCAAACAACATAACACAACCATTCCCAAATTCCAAAAAGTGAAAGGATGAGGAATTAACACTTCAGGATTTCGGGATTCAGGGTTTTGGGGTTTCAAATGTCAAACCACAGCACACAACAATTCCCGAATTCTGAAGGTGAAAGGGTGTGGAACCAACACTTTGGGATTTCGGGTTTCGGGGTTTCAGGTTTTCAAATGTCAAACCACTGCATACAACAATCCCCAAATTCGAAAAGCATAAAGACTTAATAATGTTACACGCACAGAAGGATATGAAAGGATAAAGGTTTTTTGTAAGGGAAAATCTCTAAATTCATCATAAACCTTGGCTAAGAAACGGTAGACCATTATGAAAAGAAACAAGAAAAGAAAAAACCTCCAAAAGGAATCGATTATCAAGATTGTTTTAGCATCCGAAAAAAAAAAGGGGGTTTCCAAAATTCTTTAACTCCCGAATTTTGTCATTCTAGACACATCTAATATATTGTTTGCATGTTGTTAGAGCATATTGTTTGATACATGGCATCAAGTTAACACATTCAAACAGAAAGTGGGAAGAATTTGTTGTAGATTCGATTTAATTAGATACAATACACCAAATGCAAAAAAGGTCATACAGAAAGAGAATGTAACTTATTCTAGTTCAGATTCAATAGATACATAACATCAAAAGCCATATCCATTCATAATAGAGAGGGGAAAATTGACATATCTGAATCCAATCCATGGGAAGACAAAGGTAACAACCACATTCCTCCCAACCGTAGAATAGGAAAGCCAAATCTACTTGCCCGATTCACCCCCTAGCCTGACCATGAATCCATCAGGGCGAGCTTGGAAACTCCCCCTCAGTAATGTCCTTCAATTCCAACAATTATCCTCTTGCCTCACACTTACTCAACAATAATCATAAAATCAAGGCGATTCTATTTCAGCAAGCTCCTCTTGCCTCACACTCAATTCACAGTGTTCATAACAGCAAAGTAAGCTCAGAAAACCTCTTTCCAACATACTTGGCAGCGTCCTACCTCCTCGCATATGCTATATGTTTATTTTCTTTGCCCCAGGTCTTTTCTCTCCTTTGGGGATTTTCGCAAATTTTTTAATCCCTGACTTTTAGGGGCTTCCAGTGGCCAAATATCTGATTTTCCACTTGTAATCATCAGCCCAGAGGTAGTTCCAACTTGTTCTCCACTCATGGAGTCATGGTTAGCTGATTTTTTAACATGGTTGTTCCATTTGTCCTCCTGCAGTTAATATAATTATTCGGTTGTGATACAAGTGTCATAGTCAAATAGTTAGTTGAGTCCAAACAGATCTCTACCCAACAGTCACAATAATTAAATACAATTATTAAATTTGAAATTTGGAATTGCCATAAATGGAAAAAAAAAATCCAGATTTGAGTTTGCCAAAAACGGAAATAAATTTCCAGCAACAAAAATAAAAAGTATTTATTTTAGGGGGATGTCACATGGATGGATGAAATGAGCATCCTTTTCTCATCATCCTCGCACAAAAAAGAAGGGCGTTGAGATCCATAGGTCTATTAATGCTAAGTTGATGACCGTAGATTAGGATCTTGGCCGACTGCTCAGGCGAGGGCTGGTGAGCTAGGGATGAACACAAACAACCACTAAGGTCACAATCAAAACACCACAAGGTGGCCAAGACATGCAGGAAACGAAATCCATGGGATTCAATCAATAATCAAGCTAGGCTAAGAAAAATTCCAGTCAATAGTCTAGACAATCAGTTCATTTACCCAAATAAAATGTAGATCCAAGCATATATTCTACAACAATCTACCATACAAAAATGAAGAGAGCGTATCGTTGTCTGATCACCCATTCTGCATGGATGTCCCACGTGCTCCATGCAACTCCCTCTTGTCGACCGACGAGACTTCATTGGTACCTCCCAACCAATACTAGGGGTACTCTTCTTCCCCCTTAGCCCCCCGAGCCACAAAGGGGCCACACACACACTATCCAAAGATTTCAACTAGCTCTCAGCTCGCCTCGCAAGGCTGAGCTACCACTCCTTACCGATCTAGGTATCCCAACTCCCACAAGTTAAGCCAGTCATGTAGATATTTTTGCAGCGTAATGTTACGCAAAGAAAAGATGATCTTTCATCCTTCTCCTTCCTTCATTATATAAAGTTTTAAAAATAAATTCCTAAAAAATCTTCTCCCTACAAGTGTCCCCCATCCCCTACATTCCTCCATAAATTAATTTCTTTAATTAATTAATTATCTTTATTGCCCTCACCCACCTAGAGTTACTCCTAGAATCAGTTCTAGGTGTCCCCAAATTCTCTTACAAGTTTTAATGGATTTCCGTATTATTAAATTGCTAGTTCAGTTTAAATTAGAAATCTCTTAAATGGTAGATACTTTTCTAAGTTTGACTTTCCTCTTTTCCCCTTATGTTCCCCTTTTTCCCTTTTTATGTTTACCTCTTTTCCTAGTTTCCTAAATTTTTAGATTTTTCCCTCCTTCCCCTTTTCGTTAGAACTCAAAAAGGCAAGTGTGGAAATTAACACCCTTTTTCCCTTTTCTCATTAAATTAATATATTTTAAATTATCATAAAATAATAAAATGATTAATTCCCTTTTTAAATTTTAATCCAACAGTTTTTTTTTTTTTTAATGAAACAATTAATTTCTTACTCCCTTTGTGTTACAAGATTTAATGAAGGTCATAATTATTATTTATGTGGTTTTTATTTTTATTTTTATTATTAATTTTTTTTTTATAGAGAGATAAAATTTTACCACTAGCATAGTTTAGACTTAAACCTTAAATTTTCGTGATGGGTGACATTTTATTAGGGAAAATGTTTTATTTTTATTTTTAAATTCTTATCACATTGATCATCCTAAGGCTGTCTAGGTTCATTCATCTATCATCAACACCGCGATGTGCCTTTCAGGATGCACTAGGTGCTCCAAGGGTGCCACTCACCCTAATCTGTTTCCCTTGCGCGATGTTCCCTTCAGGACGCACTACGTGCTCCAAGGGTGCCACTCACCTCTTGAATGACTTGGTAGACATCAAAAACCCTTGGAGTCAATACTCCGCCAGGTGAACTTGTGGGAGACTAAGGGACTCTAAGGAATAAGGCCCCCGCCTTATTGTGAGCCCCTTAGAATCATCGTGAGCAACTGTCACAATCTGCCCTCATGGCATCATGGGTCCTCTTGAACTAGGTAAACGTTAACCTACAGTTTACCTCAGTTCAAGCCATGGCAGGAGTGCTAGTGGGCTATGGCAGGGTTGTTGTCCACACCTCTCCCTCAACATCTCTGGTAGTTGTGCGTGACCCCCTTACTCCACATGTGAGTCTAGTTGGCAAGCTATCGTCAGCCTGCATCATCAACAAATCATGTAAGAACATATCCATATCATATCCTTTAATCATATTCACTAATATTACAGTAATACAATCAAACCCCAATGTTACAATCCTTGACTCAATCCAGATTCCAAGGGGTTCCATCAATGCCTCTGCATCCTCAAGGTCCAAAATCCTGCACACTCAGTAAAACCAAGTCAATAGCATATGTCTATGTCAATGTAGTAAAAAAACATGTCATCAACCCATAACGCCTCATAATCAAAATCAAAAGTTTTAATAGCATAATAGTCCGGATCACTTGCGAGGAAGTGTCCTCAAAGAATAAGTTTGCTCAGTGGGCCAGAGCGAGATGTTACAGAACCTAGTGACTACACAATTATTCAAAAGAAACAATTGGTAGTGTGCACTGCAGATTTTTCACTTATAGATGGACAACTATAAAATATGGGACTTGACGAGATATTGAGAAGGTGTGCTATAGAAGGAGAGATACCATTGATCCTCATAGAAGCTCATGAAGGCATCACAGGAGGACACTACGTAGGGAAAGTAACAATGCATAAGATTCTTAGGGCTAGCCTTTGGTGGTCTACTCTACACAAAGATGCTAAGGAATATTACAGATACTATGATGTATGTGAAAGAGTTGGGAAACTGTCCAGAAGACATGAAATGCCTTTAGCACCACAGTTGAACCTAAAAGCATTTGAGAAATGGGCCAATGACTTTGTGGGACCTATAAACCCACCATGGAAGTGCACAAGAGATAGATACATAATCACTGTGATAGAGTACTTGACCAGATGGGAAGAAGAAAGAGAAGTTAAGGATTGTAGTGTAAATTTAGCTACACGCTTCATATTTGATGATATCATAACCAGGTTTGGATGCCCGAAGATAATTATGATCAATCAAGGCACACATTTCATCAATACGACCATTGAATCCTTGACTCAGGAATTTGAAGTTCACCATCAGAAGAGCACACTTTATCATCCATAATAAAATGGGATAGTTGAAGCATTTGATAAAATCTTGGAGACAACGTTGATGAAGATATGCAGTGTGAACAAGGATGACTAGGATTTGAGAGTACCAACAATATTATGGGCCTATAGAACCACTTGCAAGAAATTGACCATGAAGACACCCTTCAAATTGGTATATGATCTAGAAGGAGTTGTACCCATAGAATATTTGGTTCTTAGTGTGAGAATTGCAACCTTTACAGATATGCATGACATTCACACTATGCAAGAGAGGCTTGCGCAGTTGGTCGAACTAGAAGAAGATATATTTATTGCAGTTTTTCACCAGCAGGTTCAGAAAGAAAGAGAGAAGGCCTACCATGAAAAAAACATAAAAAATAAGGCATTGAAGCAAGGTGATTTGGTATTGGCATATGACAATAAGTTCATGAAGCATCCCAAAAAGTTCAAAATGCATCGGCTTGGGCCATATGAGGTTGCCTATGTTACAGAAGGAGTTGTGTAGTTGAAGACTTTGAATGGAGAATGGAAGGAGGGATTAGTGAATGGGAGATGATTTAAATTGTATTGTGACAACCCGTTGCCTCACATCTCTTAGTAAAAGTAAAAGGAAAAGGGTCTAGGTACTAGGTATAGTTGAAACTGGGTACCAAACATAGAAAAGATAGTCTGCACAAGGAAGAAAAGGAGGACTAGAGAATAAATCCCAAGCTGCCCCATGCAGTCTAAAGTCAAAGCATGAAAAAAGGATCAGATCTGAGGTGCCTTGGGATGAGTCACATGTGAGTGTTGGGGGCCTGTTGGCCCTTGGTTATAGAATCAAGCGAAGATCAAGGAAGAAAAGGAAAAACGTGAACTATGGGAAGACACAGTGACTGATACTGGGTCAAAGTGAGAAAAAGAGAAGAAATGATGGTGAAAAGTAAGAGATAGAAGGTTTTCGCATGAGGAGATCGAGGATGATAGATCAACAAGGAAGACATATTGTGTACAAATTAGCAAGAGGAAAAATCCACCATTGGATGCTTTCGAGGACCATGAGAGAAGGAAGGAAAGATAGGCTAGTGAAGCCCTGAAAATGCATATCAAGTTTACCTAGGGTTTTAGACACCTAGGGTTTTTGTATCTAGGGTTTTGACTCTTAGGTTTTAACCTAAGGTTGTCCGAGACCTATTGTAATGTATAAATAAAGGTCTAAAGGGCCTGGGAGGGGTTGTTGTTTTTGTTGTTGTTGATTATATTGTTGGATCTAGCTTTGTTATTGGCATGAGTGATTATTTTTGTGTGAGAAATAAGTGATAAGTGTGAGAGTCTTCTGGTATTGTAATATATTAAGCTAGGTGCGAAGATCAATCCTGTAGCTGGGTGCGGAGGGAAGGGAGAGACAGAGAAGAGAAGAGAGAAGATATGCTACTTGAGAGAGAAAACAAGAACTATATGCTTCATATTGATATATTATAAAGCACATTCCTGTGGACGTAGCCCTAGGGAGAGGGTGAACCACATATATCTTCTAATGTGTGTGATTGATTATGTGTTCTTTGTCACTTGATATGATGCTATTGTGATATTGAGTAGCTATGAAGTATAACTTGCGTAGTAGGTTTAAGGAAGATAAGGAATACTAGGTGACTATGTATTGTTGTTGTGAATCCATTATGAATTCCCTCTAGTTGTAGACACATGTGTCTTGCAACCCCCTATAGCTACTTCAGGTGAGACGACATATTCTTCATACGTGTTGCTGAAAGGGCCAGTAGTTAGGGCTTGTTAGTGCACTCTTGGAGTTGAAACCTAGGTATGCCCCTATGCCAACATAAACTCCAGTTTAGAATGGCATCAATATAGTCTAATTTTCATAGCCCTTCAATTCTACCTATGTATTTAGTCTATAATAAAATATATATGCTTAATTCTAAGTTCTCAAGTTTATTCCCAGAATCCTCCTACTAGTGAGATATGGTAAGACTATGGGCATTATAATATCTTTACTTCATTCCAATAGTAATAAATCACTAGAAAATTCATTAAGAATTAAAGAAAATGACTTACAATAATATATCTGTACATATCTATACTGTTTAAATTCCAGATTTACTTTCAAAGTTCCTTCAGTGTTTTACAGTCTAAATTTTATTTACAAAACTGGATATCCAGATGTATATGTATTACGTATTAGTAGGAATTCCCAGCATAGGGTTGGAATGATATTCCATTTATCATAGACATATATTCTAATATTTCCATAATTAAATTATATACCTAGCCAAGATACATATAAATTTTTATCCTAGTTCAACACCTGCATTTAACCTGTAAGGGTTTATCCTACAGTTCAATCCATTTCAACAAACTTTTACAAAACAAAACAATTCATTCAGATTTAAACAATTGCATTCTATCAATCAATAATTCAAATAACATTTGACCATGAGAAGCATTAGATAGACATATCTGAAAAATTTGTCGAACAACAAATGGAACAACCAAGTTCCTCCCAACCTTAGAACATAGAAGCCAAATCACTTGTCATGTTCACCCCCTATCATGACCATGAATCCATGAGGGAGAACTCATAACTCATCCGCAACAATAGTCCTTCAGCTGCAATAGTTTCTCCTGGCCTCACAATCAACAAGTAGTGTTCATAACAACAAGAGATAATTCATTTTCCCCAGCATACTAGGCAATGTCCTACCTCCTCCCATATGCTATATACCCAAACATTTGTGCCTAGGTCTTTTCCCCTTTGGGAAATTTTCACATCTTTCCAAATCCTTGATTTTCAGGGGCCACCAATGGCCAAATTCCTTATTTTCCACTTGTAACAATCAACCCTGAGGTAGTTCCACCATGTTCCCCACTCATGGAGTCATGGTCAGTTGATTTTAACTTGGCTATTCCATTTGTCCATCAACAATAAATATAAAGTATTTTGTTTCATACAAGTTTCCTAGTCAAATATTTAGTTGGTTCAAATCATATCTCTTCCCAACAGTCATAATCACCAAGTACAATTAACTAAATTTGAAATTCGGAATTGCCATAAATGGAAATAATTTTCCAATTTCGAATTTACCAAAAACGCAAATAATTTTCTAAGAAATTTCAGTTTTAAAAATAATTTATTTTTGGGGATGTTATAGAAACAAAAGGTAGATTGTTTGCAAGGAGAGTTGAGGAAGCTCAAGAAACCTTCCTTTGAGGGTGAAATAGAAAGGGAAGATGATTCTGAAGCATGTTTGCTTACGCTCCGGAGATATTTTTAGTTGAATAACTATTCATCAAACCTGGAAGCCAGGATTTCCACCTACCACTTACACAAAAAAGATATAATATGGTGGGACCAAATGAAGCAAGTTGAGAATGTTAATGAAAGTAGGATCACTTGGAAGTAGTTGAAGAATTACTTCCGAAAGGAGTACCTCTTAGATCATTTCTATGAAAATAAAATGCAAGAATTCTTTGAACTTAGGTTGGGAAGCATGACTATGGAAGAATATGAGAAGAAGTTCTTGGGATTGTTAAAGTCTATCAAGTTCATTGGTGATGAGAAAGTGAAAATACGTAGATTTCTAAGTGGATTTCTAGCCTCTTATAAGGAAAAGATGAAGTATGATGAACCCAAGACCTTGATTGAAGCTATCAGGAAGGATAAATACCTGTATGAGCAAGGCCAGGGAAGAAAATCCCTACAAAAATCTTAGAAGGACAAGAAGAATGTGAAGTCCGATCAAGGGAGGAAAGGATTCAAACCTCCATTCGGAATGAGCCTAATAGAAATCATCAAGATCAATATGCTAAGGGGGATTCCATGAAGGAATATTCCTTGGGAAAAAGGGGAAGACCACCAATCCAATGTTGGGGATGCAAGGAAGATCACTTGTACAAGGATTTCCCACACAGAAAGGATAGAGTGAATACTATGCACAACATCTAAGAGGCTACATTCGGAGATATGGGAAGAATATATGCATCTTTAAATGATCGACAAGAAGAGTACCAATCCAATCTGATCAAGGTGGAAGGTAAGATCATAAATCATCTTGTTGCTATTTTGATTGATTTAGAAGCAAGTCATTGTTACATTGATCCTAATATAGTGGATAAATTACATTTGGAGAAAATTAAACTTGGATAAGCAAGTTTGGTTCAGTTTGCTACTGGAACCAAAAGAAGAATCCATGATATGGTCAGAGGTTGTTCCATAAGTCTTAATGGCATGAATACTAGTACTAATCTAAATATCATACCATTGGGGTCTTATGATGTTATGATTGGGATGGATTGGTTGGACAAGCATCATGTTGTCCTAGATTGTCATAACAAGATATTTACATGTCTTCATAGAGATGGAAAATAGAGCACTTTGAAAGGAGTTCCAAGACCCATCTCATAAGGGAGATTTTGGCCTTACAACTGAAAATATTTTTAGAAAAGGATGTCAACTGTATGAAACTCATGTGGAGGAGCTAGTTGATAAAAAGGGACTAAGCCTTGAATATTTCTTGGTACTATAGGATTTTGAAAATGTATTCCATAAAATACCCAGATTTCCACCAAGGAGGGAGATAGATTTATCAATTTATTTAGTTCCAGGAGCTACCCATGTGTCGAAAACACGTTACATAATGATCACACCAGAGTTAAAATAATTACAGATGCAATTGGAAGAATTGTTGAAGAAAGGGTACATACGTCCAAGTGTTTCACCTTGGGGAGCACCAGTACTTTTTGTCAAAAATAAGGATGGAACCTTGAGGCTGTGTATTGACTTCCGACAACTGAACAAGTACACTTTAAATAACAAGTATTCGCTACCCTGAATTAATGAACTCTTTGATCAACTAAGAGGAGCAAAGATATTTTCAAATATTGACCTGAGTGAGAGATACCATCACGTAAGAATCAAGGAAGAAGACATTCATAAGACAACCTTTAGGATCAGGTATGGGCATTATGAATTTGTAGTGGTGTTGTTTGGACTAACCAATGCACCAGTTGTCTTCATGTGCTTAATGAATGGCATATTTAGAAACTATTTGGACAAGTTTGTCATAGTATTCTTGGATGACATACTTATCTATTCTAAGTCTAAAGAGGATTATGAACATCACTTGAGATTGGTATTGCAAGTATTGAGATAACATCAGTTGTATGCCAAGTTGAGTAAGTATTATTTTTATCAAAAGAAGTTCCATTACTTGGGACAAATTATTTTATAGCAGGGCATAGCAATATATCCACAGAAGATCGAAGCCATTAGAGGATGGCCAACACCAAGAAATGTGTCAGACGTAAGATATTTTATGGGATTAGCTGGTTACTACTGAAGTTTCATAGTAGGGTTCTCTAAGATTGTTCATCCCATCACTTATTTGAAAAAGAATGGAACTAAATTTGAATGGACACTCAAGTGTGAAAATAATTTTAATATGTTGAAGGAATTACTTACTAGTGTGCTTGTGTTAATGATTGATGACCCAAATGAAAGTTTTGTGGTATGTATATACTCTTGTAAGGAAGGACTTGGGGGAGTCCTCACGCAAAATGGACATGTCATTTGATATGAGTCCAAAAATCTTAAGGAACATGAGAGGAACTATGCTACATGTGACTTGTAACTTGTTTCCATTGTTCACGCCTTGAGGATGTGAAGGAATTATCTCATGGGGAAGAAATTTGAATTAAGGACAGAGCACATTGGCCTGAAGTATCTTTTTGAACAACCGACCTTGAATTCCCAGGCAAACAAGATGGATGGAATTTTTAAGTGAATATGACTTCGACATCAAGCATATCAAGGGAAAGGAGAATAAAGTTGTCGATGCACTTAGTAGGAGAGTGAATCTCATGCATGATACTATTTTCAATATGCATCATTTAGAAATGAAGAGCATAATTTTAGATGGTCTTGTTACAAATCAACATTACCTACAGGTAAAGAAAAACGTACAGTAAGGAAATGTACAACATAAAATAAAGGAGCATGAAATCAAGGAAGATGGATTACTCATGCATAAGAATGGAATCTATGTTCCTAGTTCTAGATAACTGATGAATTTGGTACCAAAGGAAATGCATCATGTTCCTTATGCAGGACATCCTGGTTGCCAAAAAACAATCACAGCAGTAAGAAGCCAATTCTTTTGGCCGGGAATGAAGAAGGATGTTGTTTATTACATCGCTCAATGTATGGAATGTCAGATGGTGAAGGCTGAGCATAGGCACCCAATGGGTTTGTTGCATCCATTGCCAATTCCAGAGAAGAAATGTGAATTGATCACCATGGAGTTTTTCACATGATTAACCAGAAAAAATAAGAAACATGATTCAATCATGGTGGTGGTTGAAAAATTAAAAAAGGTTTCTCATTTTGTGCCTGTGAAGACAACGCATACAACAACTAATATTGCAGAAATTTTCATGAAGGAAATTGCTAGGTTGCATGGGATACCTAGGACAATTGTCTCGGATGGAAATACAAAGTTTACCTCCAATTTATGGAGGGGATTATTTAAAGGATTTGGAACAAATCTAAACTTTAGCACAACATATCATCCCCAGACAGATGGGAAAATAGAGAGAGTCAATCGAATAATTGAAGACATGCTGAGAATGTATGTGATGGATAAGCCATCTAAGTGGGAAGATTACTTACACTTGGTTGAGTTTTCATATAACAATGGGTATCAAGCTTCATTGAGAATGAGCCCATTTGAGGCCTTGTATGGTAGGAAATGCAATACTCCAGTGAGTTGGGACAACCCAGTAGACAGAGTGGTACTTGGGTCGGAGTTTCTTAAGGACATGGAAGACCAAGTGGTTAAGATCAAGAAGAATATAAAGGAAGCTCAGGATAGAGAGAAAGTTTATGAAGAAAAGAACATGAAAACTAGAGACTTTAAAGTAGGGGAGCATGTACTTTTGAAAATGAAACCCAATAAAAACTCTTTGAAATTGGGTAGTTGTACAAAGATGGTGTTGGCAGCCAACTCATTTTTTTAATTGCCCTAAAAAAAAAAGCTGCCTACACCTAATTGTCTTCTAAACGACAAGTCATCGTCGCATTTTTCAACTAGACATTTGTTTCATTTTTGCGACAATTGCAATTTGGTTTCGATTCAGTTTTCACAACTGAAAGTGTGAAAACCCCTCCATCGTTGTTTGGACTGTTGTCGTCTTTTATTAATTTTCTGAAAGGCACTTTACCATTGGTTTATCACATGTCTGCAAAGGTTCTTTCAAACTATGTCCCTTGGCCTACTCTTACTTTGATCATGCATTTGGATTTATTTGATTAATAAGCCATTGAGCATGAAGATTTATTGGTTACATTTGATTCTATAAAGGTCACGATTGATGTTGGTTTTATATGATATGATCCTTATTGTTTTGAGCTCTTGACTTGTCGATTTTATAAAACCATTTGTCATAATGTTTTATAAAACATTGGTTATCTATTTTGCTATGAGCGCATGATCAATATATGATTTTTGATGTCATGTTGAAAGGCAAAGGTTTGAAGTTATGAAACCTCGATTGGGTAAAATTTTTGTTTGATTGTCTGAATTTATGCAATGGCACGATTGGATTAACATTGGTTTAAACGTTTGTTTTTTATTTAATGATTAATACGATGGTGCGTTGGTTAATGTTGGATTTCATGTTGGATTGAACTATACACTTGGCGCATGAATATTACATATGGTTTTGGTTCTACATTTGATTGATGGCACGTTGATATGGTTATACACCGATTTGGGTTGGTCGATTAATGTTTTTTAAATGTTATGATTACTGATGGAACAACGTTGTACCCAACCATTAATACACTGCATGGCGGTGGTAATCCCACCACCTTTGCACACATTACATTGATTCATTCCCCTTTGAGCGCTTGCAGCTGTTAAACCCTATAGTTTTTCTCCTACGTTTTGTATTGTTCAAACCAAACCCTACCATGCACAGAAGCCATGGCTCCTGTCGTAAGGGCTGAGCCTAACGATTTCCAAGCACTGCTGATGTTTGATGGCGCTTGTAGAGACTTGGAGAAATTCGGGTGGCTCCTGTTCATAAGGAAATTCGATGGTTATAACCCTATCGTGGCTCGACAATTTGCATTATCATTCGATGGCTGCTGAGCCAAAATTGGGGATGTGCAACTGGAGATTAATGAGCAATTTATTAGCTCGACAACCAGTCTGCCTGCTACAGGACAGAAGTGGTCTAAAAATTATAAATTGGAAGATGTCCCTTGGACATTGCTCTTCCAATCTCGAATGGTGAAACCCTGCGACAAAGGATGGCCTACAAAAATGTTAAAACAACGCTGGCACGACCTGCTAATGATAATCAAGAAATTCATTACTTGCGAGGGCAGGTATGGGTTCATTTTCTTGTTTCACCTTCGTCTATTGATGGTTTTTATGGGTTTTGAACTCAATGTACCTCACTACCTTCATAGAAGTCTGTTTAAGATGGCGAAGAGGTACAAGCGCAGCCAGGTCGATACCAGTCCTTTCCATTTGGGGTTGATTAAAATGATTATGGTTTATGAGTTGGGGTTGCGTCGTGACAATTGGGGTGATTTTCTCAGTCATAATGGATTTGAAGAGTCAAACCCACCACAGGTTGATAAATCTGTGGTGAGAGAAGGAAAACCTATCCCCCCTGTACCTTACAGCATGTTGCTACCCAAACCTCTACCCGACCTACCTATGAACTTACCCATGTCTATGACCAAACAGGTCGAAATTGCTAAGCCCACAGCCAAACATCCTAAATCTAAAGCTAATGATAATTCTAAAGGAAAGAAAAATGCTCGGTTAATCTCTTGCATGGCAAGAAATAAACCGAAACCCTCTGCCAATCCTGAGCCTATCGTGGTTAGCGAAGATTCTGATTCAGAGATTGAACGTTTTCTCACAAACGAGTATCCTTACTCAGAAGGCTTGTGTG
>JZKD02S0564352.1:251697-276315 GCA_000966675.3 Picea glauca
TTTCAGACTTGTGTCTGAGAAAATAGATCCATATTTTTCTACTGAAATCATCAATAAATGTTAGAAAGTAAAAGCTACCACCTATTGACTCTGTTTGCATTGGTCCACATAGTCAGTGTGAACAAGTTCAAGATGTTGTTTGGCTTGATTTGATGACTATGGAAAACTAGTTCTCTTATGTTTTCCAAGTATGCAAGACTCACATGGGGGAATTTGCTCTTTAAATATAGGAAGACCTTTGACCATGGAGTTCTTCTGAAGAAGACTTAGACTCTGAAATGGTAGATGTCCAAATCTTGTATGTCAAACCATTATTTCATTCAGGGTGGATGCACTTTGTGCATATGGTTGACTCAGATTTATAGTTCTAAGGGTAAGAGGAAACATCCTATTTGGAGTCATAAGGATTTCATAAATCAATTTTCTGCTTGGGAATTTGTCATATATCTTGCAAGATGATCCCTCAAAAAGTACCTTATAGCCATGTTCAATGAGCTGTCCTACACTTAACAGATTATGTTTCAGATCTGGAACATGATAGACATTGTATATGTCTTTCTTGACATTTTGTGTAGTAAGAATAGGAACAGTTCATTTTCCTTGAACTTTGACTAAATAATCATTTCCAAGTGTAATATCAGATGAGATTGAAGAATCAATGCATGAAAGTAATTATTTGTTACCTGTCATGTGATTGCTGCATCCATTGTCCAGCAACCAGAGATCTTTAGGTTGATGTTCAATGTTGTGACACGAAAGAAACATACCTCCTGCGTTTTCTCCCATGTGATTTGACACATGTGCTCTACCTGAGAGATGATCTGCTTTCTTCTTCCTGCATCCAGATTCATAGTGCCCATACTTTTTGCAGTAATAACATTGTATGCTTGATTTCTCATTTGATCTTCTCCCTCTGCCTCTTTGAGGATGAAAATTCTAATGTTGATTTTGTTGTTGTTGTCTTTGACCTTGTAAATTTTGATTCAGATACTGTTGTCTGTTACCTCCACTGGAGTGAGGGTCACTTTGATTGCTCCCTCTTCCTTGGTGACCTCTCCTTCTTCCTTTGCCTCTCCCTCTGCTGAAGGAGAATTGAATTTTGAAGGCATTGGAGATTGACTCATATGTGAGATGCAGTCTCATCTCATGTGTCACCAGAGAAACAATTAGTTCATCTGTTGAAAATCTTGACAGATCCTTGGATTCAAGGATTGCTGTTACAACCATTTCAAATTTCTTGGGTAAACTTCTGAGGATTTTCTCAACAATTCGTTGATCAGTGATGGCTTCGTCAATCAATCTAATCTGGTTCACGATTCCCATGACTCTGGTCATGAACTGATCCACATTTCCGGACTCTGTCATCCTTAGAGTCTCAAATTACATCCTCAAGGTCTGCAGTTTAACTGTTTTGACCCTGTCATTTCCTTGGTAGTAAGATTTAAGGATGTCCCAAGCCTATTTTGAAGTACCAGCGCCTGTGATTTTTGAAAAAATCGTATCATCCACAGAATTTTGAATCTAGAATTTCGCTTTATTTTCTTTGTTCCTCAGTGTTGCCTGAGCAATTCGTTGTGGATTTGTCATGGCAGACAGGGTTGCGGGATCTGGTTCCACATATCCAAGATCCATTGGTTCCCAGCATTCTTGTTCTTGCAAGAAGGACCTCATTCGAAGAGACCAAAACTCGTAATTCTTTCCCAGAAGAATCGAACCTTGAGTTGGTCCTAAATTGCTAGACGACGCCATGAAAAAAATTGCAGAAAAAATAGAGGGAAATTTCGTATTTACCTCCGATCGCCGAAACGCCAATTTGTCGATGGCTGAAAAGATCTTATCGGCCTTGAATTGGCCTTAGTCACTGTGCAATGTGACCATGCGCCTTGATGTTAAAGCGCTACGGGCTTTTCGGATTTTTTGCCTTTCAAATTTCCGAAATGCAAAATTTTCTTTTGGAATATTTTAACGGTCTAGATCTTGCTGTGATCTAACAGTCCATATCTTATCAGGATATCGCGAATTGGGACTTCGTGAACCCTGATGATGAGCTCTTCTGACTCCTCGATTCCCCGATCTCTGATTTTTCGATGGCGCTTTCCTTTCGGGAAATTTCCCGATTCCTTTGAAATCTACCACGCGTCCTCCTATATTGGACGGTCCTGATTTCTCCTCGTGATTTCACGATTTGTTCTGTTCCGGACTTGTCGTCTCCAAGAACCACGATTTGTCGAATCCTGTAATGTCGATGGACTCTGCTTTTGGGAAATCTTTCGAAAGCCTCGATCTCTACCACGCGTCCTCAACAGATGGATGACTCAACTCTGCTTCGGGGGTTTCACCGTAGAGATTCGCAATCCCTCGTTTTGATGAGATGACGTCAGCTGGGCCCTACAACGGAGCTTTCCTCCTGTCGGGATTTCGGACTTTGGATTTCCGAAATGCTCGTGCTTCTTGTCCTCGGGATTCATGAAACGCCGAATCCCGATGTGCTAATGGCCTTTTCCTTTTCGGGACTTTTCCCGAGTCCTCGGATTGACGCCACGCGTCCCCACAAGATGGACGGTCCTGATTCAGCCTCAGGATATCGCGACTTGGGATGCTCCGCTGACACAACTTCTCTGTCAACTTGAAACCTTGAATGTCGAAACATCGACGGTTTCCTCGATTCCCGCCACGTGTCCGGTCAAACGGACGACTGTGATCTTATCATTATTTCATGAATCGCGATTTCGCGAGTTTAGAACTCTTGTTGCGACGGTCTTTCAAAACCGCGAACTCCGAAATGTCGATTTGACGACACTTGGATCTGCTGCCACCTATTCTCTGAGATGGACGGCTCACAAGTCCTCTTGGGATTTCACGATATCGCGTATTGGAGTTTTTGGAGTGCAATCTTTGCTCGTCCAACTCCCGATCCCCGATTTTGCAATGGGATAAGATCAACGGATCACGATCTTTCTTGATTCAACAGTCCAGAATGACTCATGATTTTGCGATTCGTGAATTCTCACGAGAGTCTTCTGACCTTTACACCTTGCGAGTGAGCGAAGTGTCGCGATCTCGCCACGTGTCTCTTGATGGACGGTCCAGATGATGTCGGGACTTCACAGGTCAAAAATTCCCTGGCAATGCAGAGGATTAAACCTTGTGCACTTTCTTGCGGATCCAACGACGGTCGGGCCTCTGCGCAAGATCTAACGGCTGAAACTCTTTCGCCTTTCCCGTGCTCTCCTCATCCCTTCTCAACTAGTTTCCCACTTCGGATCCGTTCTCAGGACGAATCTTATGGCCGTGATGGTTGTTCTTTGAACTTGAGATGCGTTCTTTGCTCCTGTGGAAGAAAGATCTGTGAATCTTTCAAAGATTTGAAAGAAATTCACGGATTCTTTGTTCACTGCTTCAATCTTTGACAGATTTGAGCGATTTCCAAAAATCTTTAAACAATTGTGCCTTCTGTAGCAATCTTTAACGATTTTGAATGAATTCTTCGAGTTCTTTAAATGTTCATGCGTCCTGCAGCTCTTCTTCGTGAGTCTTTGATGATTCTTGAAAATTACAAGAATCTTTAACGTTTCTTCTTTTGCACTCTCTTCTTCCTCGATCTTTCGATCGTTGTATTCTTTGCTTCCTCTGCAAGCTTCCTATGATGATCTTTTGAGAGTAATATGCACAACTCTCCAAGCCTTGTGAAAAAGTCTGTGTCGCGTACTCTCAAGATCCGTGAAGCTCTGCGCTATGAGGATCGTGTTTCTCTCTGGACTGTGTGAAGAGGCTTACTGCTGAAGCTTTGATACCATGATAAATTGTGAAGCAAGAAATGCAGAGAGAAAAGAATAGAACATAAAACAGTATATTGAAATGTATATTAGAATGTAAGAAGAACTGAAGAGGTTACAATGTAAAGGGAAATAGTTGAGCTAAATAGGCTCAAGCAAGACAAAAATAGAAACTACAACTGTCCAGTACAGCTGGCAGTGTACAATGTACAGTCAGATTGTTGAGGTTACATTATATTTAACAATACATAGCTTCCACTACTATTGCATCTGTCATCAATTGTTGCATTAACTTGCGTGCATTGTGGCTCATATTCTTGCACTATTTTAGGAACTATGCCAACTCATCTCAACACTTATTTTACGTCAAAAGTTGATTCTTGGACCATAGGGATCCCTCATAAGATTTAATGGAGTTAGTTGTACAATGTCACTAAGTAGCAACTCTTCAACATTTAGCTCAGAATGTTTTATCTAAATGAATTAAAAAAAAAGATAAATAAGGTTAAGGGTAAATGATAGCGAATTAGAATTAATAAATCCTCTTGGAGTGAAGGCCTTTCCATTGGGCAAGTAGTTGAGCAGAGCACAAAATTTGACAATGAATGGTGAAGGAAAATGAGAAGAATGATAAATCTTAAATACAACAATGAGTAAGGAATTTTTTGGTGATTTGAGATGAAGAAAAAATGCATACACCCTAGGAGTTTATGGAAGTCTTCGAACTATAAATGAAAAAATTGTTGGAAATCTAAATGAATCCAACAATAGATAAATGTAAGTGATGAGCAATGATGATGGATTCAACATTATTACACTTACAAAAGTAATTTAGAAGTATATAATCATATACATTAAAGTACAAAAGAACAATAGATAAATACAAGTGATGAGCAATGATGATGAATTCAACATTATTACACTTATGAAAGTAACTTAGAAGCATATAATCATATACATTAAAGTATAAAAGAAGGGTTGACAAGTATTCAAAATCCATGGAACACATAAGTTATAAAAAAAAATTGTAACATAAAATGAATTTTATTTTTCTTCAACACAAAAATAGAATTTAACTTGAAAATTATAAAAATAGAATACATAATAAAAATGAATTTAAAGAAACTTAATACAGAAAATATAAGGAGAAAAGAGACTTTACATAAACAAGAAGTGAATCAAATATATGGTTGGCTCAATGAGAAAATATTTACAGAGAAAACCATAAACTTATTACAAAGAAACTCATCCTCTACTGCCTAACCTCTTCCCCTTTTTTTTCCTTAAGTTTTTATCTTCATAGAAGCTGCCTTCATGCTTCCACTGATTTTTTGAAATAGAATAAGGATAAGACAACTTTGGAGTGATGGACAACTAGAAGAGTTAGTTACTCAGTTTTTGTCTTCATAGAAGCTGCCTTCATGCCTCGGCTGAGTTTTTGAGATAGAATAAAGATAGAACAACTTTGGAGTGCTGGACAACTCAAAGAGTTAGTTATCACATTTCTCAATGAAAATAGGAGCTTCTATGCCTCTACTGATTTTTTGAAATAGAATAAAGATAAGACAACTTTGGAGTGCTCGACAACTAGAAGAGTTAATTACACGGTTTTTATCTTCATAGAAGCTATCTTCATGCCTCCCCTGAGTTTTTGAAATAGAATAAAGATAGACCAACTTTGGAGTGGTGGACAACTCGAAGAATTAGTTACTCAGTTTTTATCTTCTTAGAAGCTGCCTTCATGCCTTCACTGAGTTTTTGAAATAGAATAAAGATAGGAGAACTTTGGCGTACTGGACAACTTGAAGAGTTAGTTAAAGATAGGAGAACTTTGGAGTGCTGGACAACTCGAAGAGTTAGTTTTCACATTTCTCAATGAAAATAGGGGTTTGTTGTTGATCATCATCAATTCTCCAATAATGTTGTGCTACCAATTGATTTTCAAGTTGTTACTTTTGTTCTTCAGTTTGTGTTTATTATCACGGCTTTAATTAAAACTTCTATGGCATACAGGGTTTTGAAATTCAGACCTACTGGATGAATGAATGGAACTCTTTTTATCAACCCTATTTAAACACTATCAAGATTTTAAAGAACTAGACATTGCTTTATATTTATTTTCCTTTGGGAATAATGCCACATTGACCATAAGATTGTATATAACCTTTTTTTTTATGCACTGGGAGTTCACCGTCTTATTGAAGCATTGTGCACAAGACTCTCCATCGTGGTGTATGCGTGGGCTTGCTGATCTTATGGATTCACATTTGACTTGTGGATTGGTGCATGGTTTTAACATGTGGATAGTTTTTATTGGCTTGATAATCCATGTCGACCTCACTCCATAGGGGTCCCACTTCCACGTGTCATATCTTACCCTGAGAAATCGAACTTCCCAGTGGTCGGTTGTTGTATTAGTCCCGGTGGCGTAGTGTCTGGCTGGTCCAAGGTCTAGTTAGCCAGGTGGTCGGTGTGCTTGGTAGTTGGTTGGGCTGGTGTTGTATAGTGCTCGGTGGAACAGTTATTAGTGAGTACAGTGGCTAGTTGGCTCGGTGGCCGGTTGGAACTGGACCGGAGTCAATATGTAGAAAACTTTGCACCAGTCAACTCCCAGTGGCCCGGTGTCCGGGTGCCTCGGTCTGCATTCAATTAGCGCCCATATCTGGTTCAATTCTGCTAGATCCCTTAGGCCCCGCTGACATAAATTGGCACTTGAACATATGGTGTGGTTCAACTTTGGTTGATTGGCTTATGACTTAGGAAGGGTGTTTAGCCATTTGATCATAAGCTCTCATAAATACAAGAATATAAATCCCTATCTGGATTTCCAACAAACTTAACCTAAATTGACAAAATCAATTCAGGTTATATCTAAATTGAAAAAAACTATGTATAATAGCAATTCATCAAAGAAATGAGATCCATACTTATAGTCAATCAAAAGTGAAAAACTCATATTGTGAAAAACTCATATTGTTGATAACCAGTAATTATTTTGCAAGGGGATCTTTATAGTGATAAAAGGTGAATACATGATTATCCATTAATCTATCCTTCTAGTTCAAAATGCTAAACTCCTTTTTCGGGATCTCTACTTCTTTGATGAAGTAAGGTTGTTTGTGCTACTTCAACTGAATTTTGTTCAGGATCATCAGGCGATGTTTCTTTAAGTACAAATGAAAGCAATACATTTCTCTGAAACTCTTCATCAGAGCCTTCATAATTATCATAAATTGATGCACTCATGAAAAGTTCTGAAGATGCCTTAGATATTTGGTCCTTTACGTTTGCTTGATGCTTTTGTTGAACACAACTTCTTGAATATAAATTTCTTTATTAAAAGAAGTTTCTTCATCAAAATAAAAAATGGGCAGTGTTATCACATAATGTTGTTTGGAGTCATATGTGTTCATTGTCGGTACCTAAGTTTGTAATTTTTCCCTGTCCCTCTCTTTTTCGCAGGCCAAATCTTAAGTTTTTCCCCTTTCGGCTTCTAAATCGTTCTCTTCTTTCCCTTGTTCGTTTGTGTGTCTCGGTTTTCCTTAAATATCTTACCCGAGAGAAACCTCGGCCCCAAGCCCCTCTATTTTTCTCTGAGGACGAGCACTTGCCTCCTGTGTTTCAGTCACTGGTCTCCCTATTTTCCCAAGTCCACAACAAAATTCTCAAGGTCCTTTTTCACACAGGTCACAGCCTTGAGCAGAAAGCACAAGTAGCAGGCGACAAACAATTTTAATCTTTTAGCAGCGAGAACTCCAAGAGTTGTTCAAATCGACAGCTCACGGGCATTCGGGAGTCCAAAATTGTGCGAGGTATAGCGCCAGACAAAAAGTTTTGAAGTCCCGAAGTGAGCATGAGTTGGAGATCTTAAAAGGGGACAACTGACAGCTGATCTAAGCATTAGGGGAAATGAGCTTCAGGAGTTTCAAAGTGAGAAGTGCGTAAAACTTTCGAAGAACCGATGCCCTAACTCTCGAAGCAATCATGGACCATTTATCTCAAAATCAACAGGGATCCGTTGATCTTAGCAACAATGCCTCCCAAAGTCTCGAAGGCCCAAAGCGTCGAAGTCTCAAAGTCCCAAAACGCTCAAAGTCCTGAGTGTCGAAGTGCTTGAAGCGCCGAAGTCCTAAAGTCTCAAAGCGCCAAAAGTCCCGAAGTGGCCAAAGCGCCCGAAGTCCCGAAGTGACCGAAGTGTCGAAGCACCCGAAGTCCTGAAGTGGTCGAAGAGATTTTGAGTCGTTGATCAGTAGGACCCACATGTCGTCAGATCCATAGCTTCGGGAAAAAGCAACTGAAGGTAGAGGAGGTTTGAGATTTGATTTTCCCGGAATCCGGAGACCTGAAGCAGATCTCAGTCGTCGATCTCAGGAGGGCCACGCATCATCAGATCCATAGCTTCGGGTAAAAGTAGTTGAAGGCAGAGGAGGTTTGAGATTTGATTTTCCTAGAGTCCGGAGACCCGAAGAATATCTCAGTCGTTGATCTAAGAGGGCCACATGTCATCAGATCCATAGCTCTGGGTAAGAGAAGCCGAAGGCAGAGGAGGTTTGAGATTTTATTTTCTTGGAGTCCGGAGACCCGAAGCAGATCTCAGTCGTCGATCTCACAAGGGCCACAAGTCATCAGATCCATTGCTTCGGGTAAAAGCAGTTGAAGGCAAAGGAGGTTTGAGATTTGATTTTCTTGGAGTCCAGAGACCTGAAGTAATTCTCGGTCGTTCGATTCAAAAGGATACGCATCATGAGATTGCCAGCTCGAGGTAAAAGAACATAGAGGATACAAAGGAAAAGGATCTAGCGCCCGAGCTTTGGAGCACCAAGTTCATGGCGTTCGTCACCACATACATGTGTCATCTGTCTAGCGCTAACACATAACACTCATTTCAAGCGTTTTAGACATGCTTTCAACCTGTTTTTGAGTGACACTTGTCACCTTTCCATCTGCGACATATCAACATGGTGACGTTAGGCCTCCACGTCAGATCATCCTCCAGGAAGTATTATTGTTCAACATAAAAGGTAGCGTCCCCCTCCCCCAGGGCACAGTTTGGTGGATTCTAAAGTTAGCGGGTGGTTAAGCTTGGCAGTAGTGCTAAATCTAGCAGGTGCGCCGAGATCTTAGATCGGGACCAAATCTACAGCCATAGTTCATTACTGGGATGCAACATGCTCGGGCGATAATTTTATTGAGTGGTCCCGCAATTGAAACCATGGTAAGTCAAAAGTGATACGTGGCGAAAGGTGATGGATTGCAGGCCCAAAAGATGTCTGAATCCAAACCACTTTTAACAGCCCTGCAATCTTGTGTTTTTATGGCATCCTATCTGAGAGCATCACATGGACGCCCCTTGAGCATTAGGTCTTATTAAATCTCCGAGGAAAATCAGTTAATGGAAGGTAGGTTTGGTTGTTGAAACCTCATCTCACCCCATAAATGGAAGGCAGGGAAGGGCCGACCATGGGGACTGAACCGTCAGCCCGTGGTACCCCCGTGGACATATTTTTCTGCAGACCCATGCCGATCTGAGATTGCATATGAAGAAGGGATGCACGCTTGGTCTGACAGAACAAACCACATATGAAAGGATTTGAATGTAACAACCAAGTCACACTCCTGGTAGTGGTGGACTAGTCTGAGTATAAATAAGTAGTTTTAATATTTTGTTAAGGTGGTCAATCGGTTGAGCAGAACTCCCTATTTTGTAATGTTTTGATGCCAGAACTGTTCTCTCGTTATGTATCAAATTTGATACTTTCATGTAAATAGAAGTCAACTTCTTTTCATCTGTCTGTAGAAAACTGTGCTAAAACACTCGGGCATGGAGGATCCAGTCGTGGGTTGTTATGTTGTTGTAATGTAGGTTTGATTACAGTGGTATTGTGACCAGTTTTAGTTAGCTCCCTTGTTATTTTTTCCCCTCTTACACTGAATTTCTCGGGCATGGAGGATCTAGTCGAGTTATTGTCACTGCATTGTGATGTAGGTTTGATCATTGTGTTGTTGTGACTGTGTTTTTTGGACATATTTTAATGTGTGAAGATTGAGCTCAAGAGTGATATTGAGTCTGAGTTTTTATTCTCCAAGTTGCTTGAAAGCCTGATGCTCATAGCAGTCTTGTTCACCTTTCTCACTAAGTCTTCCCTCTGCTCACACTTAAACTCAACTCACTGACTTAAGTTAATGTGGCCCTCACTTCCCTGTGCATTTCTTGTCCAGTTTTGTGTTGAACATCATTCATATAATGAGTTTTGTCCATTGACCTCCACTCATATAAAACCAACAACCACCAAAAAATCTGATGGGTACTGGGCTTATCCTCCCGCAATCTGAGGGTGACTCTCAGTGTTGACGGGAAGATTAAAAGGTAATTTTCTATTGAATTGTTGCACCTTTGTTTCTTTTGGTAGTTGATCAAAACTTATTTCTTCATAATACTCATGCATGAACCTATTGTTTTTAAAATATATTGGAGATGTTGATAAAGAAATTTGATCTTTTTGTTCTTGAAATCATCATTGTATTCATCACTAAACTGAAAATTATGTGCATATATTTCTTGTTTTCCTTCAAAAGACATTCTTTGGACAATAAAGTCATTTTGCAGATTTAAGACATCATTTTGAAAAATATCAGGGATATCATATTTGACCACACAATCTTCATTATCATTTGAGTATGGATTCACATATTCTTAAGAAAAAAATGAAATTGGTGATTCTAGAAAATCACAATCAACATACTCATAAAAAATAGGTTGCTTGTATTAAAATTCACTATCAAATTTCTACATTATTGATTTTTTTGAGATGTAATTATGAAGAAATGATAGAAGTATTCCAGAACTACTTAGTTGATTTCATGTAGGCTTTGACTCAACATTTTCATAAATATGATGTATAGTTTTCAAGGCATCTAATGATCCTTCATTTTGAGAATGAAAATGTTGATCAACACATACCAATTGTTTGGAAAGTTCAGTATATATTTGTAATTCATGACCATCTTTGAAAGAAGAGGCCTCCATCTATTAAATAGAGTTTTGACTATTATCTAGCGAAACAACAAGAAATGTTGTATCTTCTTGTAGATTCTCTGACGTATGTATATGATTACTTTTCATAAAATTTCCTCATTTCAATCTACAAGTTTATCTTCTTCATTGTCACTGCTATAGTAAGTTTTTGAGAATATTTCTTCATTTGAATCTACAAGTTTATCTTCTTCATTGTCACTGCTATAGTAAGTTTCCCTTTCAAATTCTTTTTCATGATTATGAACAAATCACTATTCATAGCTATCATCACTATATTCATTTTCCTTCTCACTACTACAGGAAGAATTTTTTCTATCCTCTAAAACGTATTTAAATTCTTCATTGCAAAAGTTTTCAAAAAGAAGTTTGATAGAATATATCCTTTTTCAATGAGAATGAAATAGTATATGAAAATACTTCAGAAGAAGCAGGTAAATATTTATACCATTGTCAAAAATCTCCATCTAAAGAGATATAAACATTTTCATGAGAATATATTCATGAAAAATACCGAGCAAATGCATACATAAATGTAATTCTATTAAATGGTGATTCAGATTATAATCATAATCTTCTTTAAATCTAGGAAGATAGTCTACCCAGACTTCTACATCAGGCATACGATTAGGAAAGGCAGGTATATTTGAAAAATCAAGTGGAGCATACCTTGTAGCTATCTTAGCATCAATTGAACTTGCCATTCAAACATAGTGGAGTCGCCAGTGGAATCATAGTGGAGTCATTGGGTGAATAGACAAACAATCTAATGCATGACCCTTGTCACCTTCAAGAACCGTATCTAATCCCTGTAAAATAACAGGGAAAATATCTCGAAACCTTCGCTCATTGGCAATGACACCAAAATATGTTGTAACCTTGAGATGTTCATCACTGACTAGCAACTATGCCAGGGCATCTCACAACATACTTTAGGCCACAAGATGGCTCCTGGACCAGAGGGGGATCCCTCGTAAGATTTAATGGAGGTAGATGCCCACTGTCATTAAGTAGAAACTCTTCAATATTGAGCTCAAGATGCCAAATTTAAATGAATAAAGAAAAGGATAGATAGGGTTAATAGTAAAATGACAGTAGACTGGAAGTAAAGACAATAAAATCGCTTAGACTGGAATTAAAGACAATAAAATCACTTAAACTGGAATTAAAGATAATAAAATTGCTTAGACTGAAGGCCATTCCATTGGGCATGAAGTCTCATTTAGCATAGCACAAAATATGATAAACAGAGGTGGAGGAAAATGAGAAGAAAAATAAATATTAAATACAACAATCAATACAGAAGTCTTTGATGGTTTGAGCTGAAGAAAAGATACAAACACCCTAGAATCTTATGGAAGTCTTCAGGTATCTGATAATTGACAGGATTGTTGGGAATTTAAATGAAACCAACAATAGATAAGTGAAAGAGATGAGCAATGATGACAAATTCAACATTATTACACTTATGAAAGTAACTTCCAATTATGTAATCATATACATTAAAGTATAGAAGAAGGGTTGACAAGTATTCAAAATCCTTCAATCTAAAAATCCATATCTTGCAAAACTATTTCACGCAACACAAAAATGATAAAAGGCAGATGTAACACAAACTAGGTTTTATTTCTCTTCAACACATACAAATTTGACTTGCAAATTACCAAAATAGAATATAGAATTTGGTTGAATTTAAAGAATCTTAATACAAAAATAGAAAGAAAAATAGGGCTCTACATGAACAATAGGTGAATCCAAAGAATGGTTCCCTCAATGAGAAACAAATTACAGGGAAATCCCTATGGGATTATTACAAAGAAACTCATCCTCCGCTACCTAACCTCTTCCCCCCTTTTCTTTCCCTCTCAAGTTGTTTCTTTTATCTTCATCAAATGTTGCATTCATGCCTCCAATCCTATAGCTAATTTTCTGAAATAGAATAAAGATAAGACAACATTGGAGGGATCAACAACTCGAAGAGTTCGTTGTCACATTTATCAATGAAAATAGGGGTTTGTTTTTTATCATCAATTATCTAATCCCGCGTTACCACTCAATTTTCCAGTTGTTCCTTTTTTTGTGTTTTTTTTTATTATCATGGAGTTAATTAAAACATATTTAGCATACTTGGTGAACATAAACTTGAGTTAAGGGCCTTAATGGATTTAAAATGCAGAATCGAGGGATGAATGAATGGAACTCTTTTATCAACTCCATTTAGCCACTGTCAAACCTTTAAAGAACCTCACATTGTTGATTTATATTTATTTTCCCTTGGGAATAATCCCATATCGACCAAAATATTGTATATGCCTTTTTTTATATGCACATATCTTTCATCGTCTTCTTGACTCATTTTGCACAAGACTCTCAACCATGGGTGCATGCATGGGATTACTCATCTTATGACTTGGCATATGACTTGTGGATTAGCGCATGGTATTAACATGATAAATACTTTTATGGTCTGGATAATCCATGTCAACCTACTCCGTAGAGGTCCCACTTCCACGTGTCACTTGTTACCTAATAAATCAAACTGCCCCATGTCTATTTGTTGTATTGGTCTTAGTGGCACAGTCTCTGGTTGGTCCAAGGTCCAGTTAGCCCAGTGGTTGGTTGGCTCGGTGTTGTATATTCCTTGGTGGCGTAGTTATTAGTTAGCCTAGTGGTCCCGATGGTTGGTTGGAACCAGAATGAAGTCAATAGGAAGAAAATTTTGCATGAGTTGACTATCAGTGGCCTGGTGTCTAGTTGACTTGGTGTCCTAGTGCCTCGGTGCTCCATTCAATTAACGACCATCTCTGGTTCAATTCCACTATATCCCTTAGTCTCGTTGACATAAATTGGCACTTGAATATATGGTGTGGCTCAACTTTGGTTGATTGGATCAAGACTTAGGCATGGACTTTAGCCCTTTCATAATCTCTTAGATATATATATAAAAAAATCCCTAGCTCGATTTGCAACAAATTGAACCTAAATGGACAAAAATAATTTAGGTTACAACAAATGTTATGCATATTAACTAAGAAGGATATACACCAACAAATATGTGGTTCTTTAAGAACAATTCTTGTGGTTTCCGAGTAATTTCCACTCAGGCCCTTATCAGGTGATCCAGATTTTATGAGCAGAATGAAATGAATACAGATTATTATCAAAATATGCTTAACAAAAAGTAACATATATACAGGCAAATTGGTTTCTATTCAATAAGGAAATAAGATAAAACTATATAATGCAGCAGAAAACAAGCTTGCTAGAATGATGGTGGCTTATCTCTGAGAAGAGATGTGACAACTGTGCTCATTCACCGAAAGATGATTACAATGAGGCTCTCAAGGAACTTTTACAATAAATAGGAATTTCAAAAACCCTAGACATCCAAAAACCTAACCCTAGGAGATGAAGCACCAAAAGTCATGTGGGCCCTATTTGGGTAAGTTAGTACATCAACTTCCTAGGGTCATAACTTTTGCATACGATATCTATTTTAGGCGCACGATAGCCCATTGGAAAGGTATATCCGAGGACCACACATGTTTTCTATGGCGATCCATACACATTTTTAATGTGGCGAGCCCTAAAAATGTTGTTTAGGGCCTCAAACGGCTCGGAAAATTAGGGACCCGAAAACTAGGAAAAAACCATCGAACTCGAAAAGTGCCAAAATGGGCAAGTTGGAATAGGTGGGAGGCCACTAACATCCATATAGATAAATCCTCCCCCCTTAGGAACAAATGGTATCCACTGTGTTGAGTTCCCCAATTAGATGAGGAAATTTCTGATGAATTTGGCCTCAGGTGGGCCACTTGCCTTGGTGCAGGAGCTTCCTTTCTTTGACAACTCGATAAAGTTGGATCCCTTGATAGCGAATGCCCTTGAACTTTTTTTCCACAATTTGATCACTCGATGCATGTTGTATGCAGTCGGGGTTGAGCTATGTTGGTTTCATTTGTTCTTCTATCTCAGAGGTGTCCAATAACGGTGGTAAATAAGGTTGAAGGAGATCCACGTTGAACACTAGGTGAAATCCGAGGAAAGGAGGAATGATGAGCTCAAAATCATTATCACCCACAACCTTCATGTTGGTGTATGACCCATAACGGAGTGGGATAATCTTCTGATGGGGTCCCATAAGGTGTTCTTTCTACAAATGCAACCAAACTTTGTTACCCACCTAAAACTTATGTGGCACCCGGTGTTGATCATGGTGTTACTTGTACTTGTCATTGGACTTCTATAGGATATCCTTAACCTATTGGCGGATGTGTTGGATCCACTCAATGAACCGGGTGGCTTTTTCAGCTTCAGTTGGATCAAGAGATGAGTCGGTTGAGTTGATTGCAAGGGGTAGTGCAAAATATATGGGACCCAATGGTTGGAATCCCAACCCCACCTAAAAGGGGTTCTGGCTAGTTGAGTTATGTAGGTCTCGGTTCTAGTTATGCTAGACATAGGGAAGACTCTCATCCCATGTGGGAGGGTGCTTGTAATTATACATCTGTAGGATATGCATGATTATTCGATATACGACCTCGGTTTGGCCATCTGTCTGGGGGTGGAAGGCCATGGATTTGTTGAGCTTGGTGTCCAGCAGTGACCAAAGGCTCGACCAGAATGTGTTGAGAAATCGACTGTCACGATTTGAGTAAATGGTTTTGGGGATTCCAAAATGTACCCAGACACTTGCAAAGAAGGTCTTGGCACTGGCCTCTGTTATGATGCTCTTCTTGTAGGCGGCCATAATCACCATCTTAGAAAAGTGATCAACAACCACAAAAACAAAGTCATTTCCCCACTTGGTGGATGGGACGCACAGCATGTAGTCCATGGATATGGATTCCCATGGCCTATCAGGAGTAGGTAGAGGGGTGTACATACCCTGTTTCTTAGTGGTCGGTTTGGCAATAGCGCAAGAAGTGTAGGACCTGATATACTTGTTGACCTCCTGTCGAAGTTTCATCCAATAGAAATGTTTATGTACCATTTCCAGTTTCTTTTCGATGTTGAAGTGTCCTACCACCCGATTGTAGTGGGATTCCTAGATAAGCTTCACTCGCTTGCTTGATGGAATATAGATATGGCCCAGATGACACAATAGCCCATCCTGAAGATGGAAATTAGAAACAAATACATTTTCTCGCAACATTTGGTAGGTGGTGGCAAAGTCTGGGTCTATCTCATAGAGTTGGGGGCATCCCGAGGTCTCATGGCCGCAAGACTGTAGAACCATGGTAAGTGTCATGACTAGAGGTCTACTAAGTAAATCAACGACGCGATTGGTGCTTCCTATTTTATACTTGATGTTGAGGTGGAATTGTTGCAATTATGTGGACCACTTGTGATGGTGGTCATTCTGCAATTTTCCTTATGTGTGCATGAACTTTAGTGGCTTATGATCAATGTGGATGATTGTCTCCTTCCAAGGAATGTAATGTCTCCATTGGCGACAGGATTGCACAATGGAGTACATTTCTTTTTCATAAGTAGGGTACTTATGGAAATCATTTGATAGTGTCTCACCATGATAATCCATGAGGTGGTTTTACTGAGTGAGAATGACACCCACAACATAGTATAATGCATTTGTCTCAATCTCAAAGGGTTGTTGCAGGTTCGGTAGTGAAAGTACTAGGGGTGATCACAAGCGTTGTTTCAAATCATCGAACGCTTATTGTTGGGACCGACCCCACACAAATTTCACCTTACCATCACCCCTGGTTACTTGGCTGAGGTCCCATGCAATACGGGAGAATCCCAACACGAACTTGTGGTAGAAATTGGCAAGGCCTAAGAAGCTTCGAAGCTTAGTGAGTGTGTTTGGGGATGGCCAGTCACAGATGACTTGGATATTGGTCGGATCCACATGTACACCATGCTAATCAATTATGTAGCCTAGGTAATGGACCTTTTCCATGTCAAAGGATTATTTTTCAAAGTTGGCGTATATCTTGTGTTGTCGCAGGGTGTGAAAAACTTGTTGAATATGATGCAAGTGTTATTCCCAAGTCTTGTTGTAAATGAGAAGTTCATCCAGATACACCACTACAAACTTATTGGTGAATGGTTGCAGGATATCATCCATCGTCCTCATGAAAGTGGCTGGAGCATTTGTCAAGCCAAAGGGGATGACCAACCATTCGAAAATACCTTCCTTTGACTTGAAGGTGGTCTTCCATACATCTGTCTATTCTATCAGGACCTCGTGGTATCTAGACTTCAGATCAATCTTACTGAAGTATTTGGCCCCCATGAGATGATCAAGGAGGTCATTGATTCGGGGAATTGAGTACCAGTTTTTGACTATGATTTTATTCAGGGCACGGTAATCAATGCAGAGTCGCCAGGTTCCATATTTCTTATGTACCACTATGATTCTGCTCCCACAAGTTGATGATTTGGGATAGATGTGCCCCTTGTGGAGAAGTTCTTGGATCTGCTTCTTGATCTCATCATTCTCTAACAGACAATGACATTAGACTAGCCCATTAAGAAGCAATGCGATGGGGTTCAGATTGATGGGGTTCTTGACTTGACAGTGCATAGGTACCCCGGTAGGTGAGGAGAAGATATCCGAGTATGCTTCCACGACCTTATCCACTTACTTCTGTTGTTTGGAGAGGTTGGACGCAGAGACCTTGGATGTGTTTGTGATCTTTTGCCCATTCTGATAGCAAGTCATGAAGAAGACAAACTTCCCCTTATGAGAGATGACCTTCCTGCATTGCTTGGAAGAGGTCAAGGAAATAACACTAGGTGGGACTGCCTCTGGTATCCTATACAATTTCTTGTTCAAAGTATTAATAACACCATGAGGCCTAGACTCATATAAAACATGGAATTTCCATAAATATGGTTGGCCCAAAACAAAATTACAAACTTAGAGAGGGGAAAAATTACAAAATACCTCATATTTGAAGGGCTTGATGCTATATGACAGGCGATATTTTTGGCTGACATGGATGTCGCTTCCTTGGTGAAGCCATTTGATGGTGTAGGGCTATGGGTGTGGAATTGTCAACGAGGAGAGTTTCTTGAAAACCTCCACTGAGATGAGGGTCTTTTGGCTACCTCTATAAATGATGAAGTGTAGCAGGGTACCCTTCACCCACATCTATGAATGAAAAAGGTTCTCGCCTTCCTCTAGATCATCTACTTCACCGGGCTGGAGCTTGGTGGTAGCAATGGTAGCATTGGGTTATACATCAATTATTTGTCTCTTCCTTTCTGGTTCTGACTCAGAGTCGGAACCCCCATCAGACTCAGAGGATTTCACCTCAGACCAACTACTTCTTTGAGTGACAATCAACAATGTTATGCCAGGGGATCTTACGAAAGTCACACTACTTCCCAGTATCTTTCTTTGTCTTTTATGTGTCCTTATTTTCTTGCAGCCTGGACTGGATGTCCTGATATGGTCCATATTTTCTTTGTCCTTTGTTCTACAGGTTGGGGCCTCCCTTTCTTGGATTTTTATCTGAGGGGTTCCCAGGCCCAAATTTTTGCATCTTTTATTTGAGCTTCTGCTCGATTTTGACAACATATCTGTAGGTCGTGCCCAAGGATGAGATGTACAGAAAATCCATTTTGGAATGGATGTATATATTCATACCATCAAGATACTTGAGAACCATATATGGCTCAGAATCTTTGATACCCATCTTGGTACACAAGGTATGGAAGATATTTGTGAACTCGGGCACTGCTTGGTCTCTTTACTGCCGCAGTGTGGTCCATTTTGTATACATGTCATCGTAATTTCCAACAGGGTAGTATTGTTCCTTAATAACATCCCTGAATGACTCCCAGGTGACCGGGACTATAAATAATGAGGGTTCCTATATTTCCTTCTTCTCATAGAAAGTTTCCCACCAATATTTAACATGGGGAATGACTTTGAGGAGCGCAAAAGTAAGCTTTTCTCTATTTGAGAAGTTATGGACAGATAAATACCCTTCTAGAAGATTCAACCATTTGTCTACAACATCTGCATCTATCTGACCTTCAAATATATGAATGTTGAAGTTGATTTGTACCTTGAAGGGGGCGAAGCCTCCATTTGAGGAAGATGTGTCACATGTTGGTAGTCACCGAAGGATTTGGGAAAAACTATCCATCATCTCATTCGTCTGTTGCGTGAGGGATTCCTCGAGAAACATTTTCAAGGGATCTCTTGTCCAATTGTCTTTTTTTTCTCCCTCCATGAGAGGTCACTTGGGCATGCAAGAGTTTTTTTCCTCAAGAGAAACAAGATCGAGACCCAATTCTTTGTACCCTGACATCATTGGGGACATGCATTAAGAACAATAAGGAGCAGACCGCTTTGATACATCTGATCTAAATTTTATGAGAAAAATGAAATGAGTATAGATTATTATCAAAATATTTTTAACAAAAAATAGCAGATAAATAAAATTGGTTTCTATGCAATAAGGAAATAGGCTGAAACTGTAAAATGCAGCGGAAAACAAGCTTGCTAGAATGGTGGCAACTTATCTCTGAGAAGAGATGTGATGACTGCGCTCATTCACCAGAAGATGATTACAATGAGGGTCTCAAGGCATTTTTACAATAAATAGGAATGTCAAAAACCCTAGACTTCCAAAAACCTAACCCTAGGAGATGAAACGCCAAAAGTCATGTGGGCCCCATTTGGGTAAGTTAGTACATCAACTTCCTAGGGTCGTAACTTTTTCATATGATCTTCATTTTAGGTGCACGATATCCCATTGGAAATTTCTATCCAAGGACTACAAATTTTTCCTATGGCAAGCCATACACATGTTGTTTGTGGCGAGCCCTGAAAACATTGTTTAGGGCCTCAAAACAACCATGGAAGTTAGGGACCCGAAAACTAGGAAAAAACTATCAAGCTAGAAAACTGCCAAAATGAGCCAGTTGGAATAGTTGGGAGGCCACCGACATCCATATGGATCATCAAGACTGGACAATTGGATCAATTTTACAATGTGAAGAAAGGATGACTTGCTTGGATGGAAAACGCCATTGGAGGCACCATATGAAAAGTGAGATATTGGTTGATTCATTGATGGAATGCTCCTTGTCGGTTTGATGATGTAATGGGCTTGGATCTACATGGCCTTGACATGGTATTTATTGTAATATCCTCACTATAATCCACATTTTAATTAATTCTCAATGTAAATATAATGTGTGGCTACGACCAAGCGATGTAATATGTGAATTGTATTTCTATGTTTTACAAATAAAATGTGATGCCAACTGCTAAGGGAACATAGACAGAGATGAGGGATGGAGTAATCCACAAGAGGGGAGGATATAAGAGAATCTCCAAGAGGGGTCCAAGGGAGGAATTACCCATGTATATTAGTTCAACCCATTTTCCTAAATTTTCTATTGGTATATGAACCTTCTAATTTCTAATTGAGTCTTCCCAAAGCCAATAATTGAATACATGTAAGAGGGTGGGTGTGAGTGGTAACATCCCATAATTATTGGGAAGATGGGGGGATGAGTATAATCAGTTTGGGAATGTATGTGAGTTAAGAAAACAAGCCAAAGGAAAGGAAATCCGTATGGGAAGCTACAACAATTTTACACATTCAATTTTGTGCATGAGCAACAAGTAGAGAGCAAGAAAGAGAGTTGAAGCTCGAAAAATCATGGAGGAAAAAATCTAGAGAATTTTGGAGAATTTTTTGTGTGTTTTGGAGTTGAATACCGAAGATCCAAGTTGTCAATCCCAAAGAGTGAAATCTTGAGTGAATTGCACCTATGAGTTACCAACTGAGAGATTCATGGTTACCTATGATAGAGAGACCCTAATAAATGAATGATATTCCCACAGGATGGAGATCAATGAAGGGGTACATTCCTTGGGATATGTAGGTCAAGAGGAAGAGAGATGGTGGAAAATGAAGATAGTTGTAGGAGATTACCAATGGGTTGTGAGTTTTTGAGATGTGAGTAGAGAGTGAGAGACCACCCTCTTTTGTGGATTACTAGCCTCATCTCGTAGGTGAATTTCTATTGAGATCTGTAAAAACAAGTCTATGGTTGGGTGGAACATCTATGCCAAGCAATTGCTCAATTGTTTATAAAATATATGTGTTTAATCTTTTTGTTGTGTTATTTTATGAGTTTTAAGTGTTGTGCATGAACTCTGTGTATGAGAAATTTTATATGTTATTTTGTTGAGTTACTTAGCTACATTTCATATCTAATTTAGAATGTTGTAGATGCATGTAATTTATAACAACAAGCATCATCTAAAGCTATGTGTGTAATTCATAGCTGGAAGCTACATGAAATTAATTAGATATCATAAATTTTTCATTTTAATGAGTATTTTGCACCTTATATTCCACAACTGGACCGTGGCATGTTACATTATGTTATCAAATCCTATGGTTCAAACATGCGGCTTAGATGTACCAATAACGAGTGCAAATTGAGTAATTCACTCTTGTAGATTTTAGTTTGTGTGAATTTGGGGAAAAATGGAGAAGTTGTTGTGAAACCCCCAAATTCGTGGACAAATTTTAATCTAAATTGACTCAGAGTAGTCGAAGAGATGAGATGGGGTGTATTATTTTAGGTTGCAGAGTCAAAATCGACTTGGAAGGGTTGAAATTCATGTTCTAATGGTCATTGTACCATTGAAAATAATTCAACGAATCGACGGTCGAGATTGCTTTTGATCTCAAGATCGATGACTGAGATTTGTCATGATAAATTTAAAAATGCCTAAGGTTTTAGTTGTTTCAGATGTTGAGAAAATCAACAATTCAGATTCAATTTCGATGATTGGGAATTAGAAGTAGATCGATGGTCTATATTAGTTTCAGTTGTTTGGGAGTCAGATCCAATCGATGGTCAAGATCATCTTCAGTGAGAGACCGAGGACCTAGATTCACCTGGCATTTGGTAAATACCAGTTATGTTTTGGAGTTAACCAACATAATTCATTGATGGTCGATAGTTGAATCAATGAGTTTTGTGAAGAGTTGGGATCGACCATAGGAATTCTCCAATTGCCGATGGCGATGATCAGGAATCTACAGATTTTGGACAAAGGTTTCATGTGTCCAAAGGAAATATATGATCATCGATGGTCGATGATCGAGGATCGACAGATTTAAGGCGAAGGTTTCATGCTCCCAAAGGAAATATCTGATCATTCATGGTCAATGATCGGGGATTGACATATTTTGGGAAAAATTTCCATGCATAAAAACAAAATCTTTGATTGTTGATGGTCCATGATCGCATCGAAAGAATCAGTGCGATGTTTAAATTATTCCAAGAGAAATTTTCGATGGCTACTAAAGGAAAATTATTCCAAGAGAAACTATCGATGGCCGCTGAGGGTGATGACACATCATTCCAACACAACACCCATGTGTTGTGCCACATCATCCAATTTGACACCTCGAGATGAAATGTCATGCCATGTCATCATACACGTGTCATGCCAGGTTAACATAGATGTCACTTCAGTAAAGAGTTGGGAGATGGTCAGGGTTCGACAAGATTGGTGAGGAAACTAATTTCACCAAGAGAGAATACCAATGGTCGATGGTCGATGATCGGGTGTTGGATAGATTCTTAAGAAAATTTGGTTCACCAAATAGAATAATTGATCACCAATCATCAATGTAATGTCAGAGATCAACGATCGATTTTTTTTTAAGTTTCTGATGAATGGTGGAAATTGATCCGCAGGGTTTGGAAAGATTTAGTGGATCAATTGTTCAAATTTAAACTAATTTTGAGATCAACGAATCATATTTAAGGGCTATTAACATAGTAAAATAGTCAAGTTTATATTAAATTTTCTAAATTTTTCATATTTTTGAAGGCCATGAAATTTCTAGGAAATTTTGAGGCCCTAAAGAAATTTTTTATACAACCAAAACCCACGAGAACAAAGTGCAAAAATGTACAATATGTATTTGTAGCTGAAATAAAATAAATCAAAGAGAGCTATCCAATGAGCTATCACAAGCACAAATCGAAGCTTATATGAGAAATTCATATCCAAAACAATAAGGGTAAAATTTTGGCACTAATTTACTTTCAAAGGGAATAAATCCTTGCTCATAAGTCCATTTGGGGCGCAAGAGAAATACATGGAAAGATTATGAACCCTAGAAAACATCCATGGACCCGGATTTGGGATATGGGTACCTCAAAATGTCCTGGGAGAAAAAGAAGTCACTTGTAGCATATAGTGATAAATTGAGAAAAACAACTTAAACTTCTTTGGATCATAACTTTCAACTTGGAGCTTGGACTTGAGAAAATGAATATTCACTTGAAAGGTATTGAGGAGGAGAATACATCTATCAACCCATAATTTTAAATTGGGCATTAGAAATTATCTAAAAATCATAAAATATATTTTTGTAGTAGTAAAAGAGTGGAAATTGCAACTTCTAAATGTTGTAAATTGTCGCTTAGAACTCAAAATGAAGCATGAGTACATCTTTTGGAAAGTTTTTTTAGAGAGAAATTAATCCAAGGGACCATAATTTGAATTGATACATTTTGTTATTAATAAATTTATGAGAAGGATAACATGTATTCTAATTGATGAAATATTTTATGTTAGGCATTTTCTAATGATAATTATCACATGCACATTTCTTGTAGAATTAGAGGTATAAGAAAGAAAATTTGGTTCTTATATGAGGACTAAAGTTATGGAATATGATCAAGGATATTACAACCATGGGGAAAAGATCATATGCCTGCATGTGAGCATGGGAAATTCTAAGACAAAGTCCAATGGAAGAAGAGGAAGGAAGGATCCTATAACTATGAGAATCTTACATAGGGAAGTGCAGAGCTATAAGGAAGATAATGAAAGGATTATGAAGGCTCATGAAGAGATACTTCATATTCTAAATGTGTTGCATAAGCAATTCAACAAGGACCCTGGCCCAAATCAGGAAGCTAGTGTTAGACAATTTTCAGGATCCAAATCCCAAAGAGAAAGGGATGATCATGGAAATGATAGGAAGTCAAGAAGCATAATTAGGCACCATCATTATCCAAAGAAATCTACCAGAAGAACTCATGCAAGTTCAAATCTATGGAGTATCCCAAGTGTGTCTCTTGTTAGGAGGCAAAGGAGAAGGCCTGAGGAAGATATCTTTCAAGGTGAAGTTAGGAAAATCAAGCCAGATACCTTCAATGGTGAGAATAGGAAAGGAGAAGAAGTCGAGACCTAGCTATTGGAAACAAGGACATATTTCTAGTTGCATGGTTACCCCTCTCAGTTAGAAGCTAGGATTGCCACCTACCACTTGCAAAGAAGGGAAACCATGTGGTGTGATCAACTTAAGCAAGCCAACAACCTTGATGAGAAGAGGATCTCATGGGGACATTTCAAAGGATATTTCCAAGATAAATATTTTTCCGAGAATTACTATGAATGATGAGGGGATCAAATTTTGCTCAAAAATTCAAAGTGCTTGGAATCGCTTCAAATCGAACGAGAGTGTAGGCCTTGTCGTTTTGAATCCAACGCAAATCGTTTGGGTTCAAACAGAATTCGGGAGTGAGAGATATCACGTTCTGTTCAAAATGGCAAATAGGCAAAAGAGGGATGCTGACTGTACAGTCCGTACAGTCCGTATGGACGATGATGTGGAAGACTGTATGGATGACATGGTAGACCATACGCTAACATGGCATATGACGTGTTTTTTTGGCAGCGAATGGGAATGTGACACATGGTCCAATCAAAGGCCGCCACATGTCACTTGTTTGTTGGTTAAAACCTTTGCACTCAGCAGGAGTCGACCCCGTGACCTC
>JZKD02S0564352.1:276325-288041 GCA_000966675.3 Picea glauca
GGGGGTGAGAAAAATTATCTTGGGAAAGTGTGTGATTCAAGAAAGCAAGACAAAGGAGAGGAAATTTGTATGGGAAGATATTGTAGTTTTACACATTCAGTGTTTTGTGCATGTGCAACAAGTAGAGAGAAAGAAAGAGAGCTTGGATATAGAACAACCATGGAGGGAAAATTCTAGAGAATGTTGAAGAATTTTGGAGCTGAAGACTAAAGATCCATATTATCAAGTCTAAAGAGTGAACTCTTGAGTGAGTTTCACTGTAACAACAAGTGTGTGGTTTTGTTGCTGGTAGTTTTCCTAGAAACAAGTTCTCTTGAGTTCTCAGCTGAGATATTTTTGGTTACCTGTTCCAGAGAGACCGTAATAAATGAATGGGATTCCTAAGGGATCGATATTAGCGAAGGGGTACATTATTTTCATTGGGAAAGTAGAGAGGAAGAGAGCTAGTGGAAAATCAGGATAAATGTAGGAGAATACCATTAGGTTGTGAGTTTTTGAGCTATGAGTGGACAATGAGACACCACCCTATTTTGTGGATTATTAGCTTCAGGTCGGGGGTGACTTGTTGTTGAGATACGGAACAACAAATTTATGTTTGGGTGGAACATTTTTCCCAAGCAACAGGTTTCAAAACTATTTATAAAAGATAAGTGTTTTGTCTTGTTGTTGTGTTATTTTATTATTTTTAAGTGGTGTGCATGAACTTTGTGTATGTGAAAGATGATATGTTGTTGTCTTGAGTTAGTTAGTTGCATTTCGTGTCTAATTTAGAATGTTTTATATGCATGTAATTAATTTTTAGTTCGAAGCTACGAGAGATTAATTAGATAGATTTTTTTTTTGTTTTTATGAGTATTCTACAACACAATATTCCTCAACTAGATTGGGGAACGTTACATTGATTATATAATTATGCACGGGACCTTCCCTCCATTGATGGACACAAATTTTTCATGGGATTAATCCTTCACTACTGGGCATGAAGAACGAGAGTGAAAATATCTCCTCCTATGCTTGTCTAAACATATAGTAAGAATAAACATTAATTGTTCTAAATTAATGCTAACCTTAATTCTAACATTAATCGCCCTCGAGTGTAAATATATCATCAATTTTCTAAGTTTATTTCACAAAAAATGGTTCACCTCGATATGAGGCCAAATAATACCTCAAACTAAAAACTTAGGATGAAAAATGAAAAGTGAGTTGGAAAATTGTATGAATCTATAAAAAATTTGGTCAAAATGATTGGTTTGTGTTGGTTTGCATGCAAATGATAATAGAGAAACTATTGATTACTAATAGTCCTGCCAGCCTGAAAAATAATACAACAATTTGTAACCAATTATTGATAGTCCCTACAGACTAAATGGCAAGGAAAAATAACAAGGTTTAAACACTACAACATGTGTATTCTTGATAGGAGGTGTAGGCACCAAAAATACACTCATAGTTAAGGAAATATACTATTGTAGCCTTAGTTTCCACCCTATAGGTTATAAGGGAGTTCATAAGGTAATATAATCCTAAACACATGATTTTTATAATATTTAAGTCATTTTTGAGGGGCGTTGTGGGACACATAGGAAACGTCACACAACTATAGTAATTGGACATCAATATTTCAAGAAGAAACTATATGTCAAACTTTCTAGATTCATGAAGTTACAAGATGATAGGTGAGGGATGAGTTGTATCTTTGTTTCAAGGTCCTAGGAACTCACGTCATTCAAGTCTCTAGTGGTCTCTATAAGATATAAAATCTCTCCCAATAATCCTCCAAAGAACAGTGTAACAAAGGAAAGTCTTGGGAAAGAGGGGGGGAGAAAATAAATTGTATTGTTATCCTTTCCATTTGTAGAGGTGTTTTTCCTGTCCATCAGAACTAGAACTCAGAGATCCTATCCTAACCAAGAATATGAAGGGAGAAGCAAGGAGAAAGGAGTCAAGGGAGAATCACATCATCACTAAGGTATGATTTAATGTAAATGGTCTATTATATTAATAGATCAATGGTTTCCCCCAAATGTTTATGTTGATTATGAAAGATGTTTGGATTTGATTATATGAATGGTGAATCAAATTATATCTTATATATACTGATGATTTCTGACACTAGATAAAGAATAAGATTGATATTGAGAGTTTCTTGTGTGCAGAGAGAAGGTGACAGGAGTGGGAGTTGGAACTTCAGATGTACATTAGTCAGGATAAAAAATATTCTTCCTACTTTGGTCAGTTGGCAATAGTATTTATGTGGACCTCTCGTAATTTGTTCCATGTGGCTTGGAAAAGAAATTTTGAAGCATCGATACGTGATCCCTTACATAGGACCAACTTTTAGATACAAGGTATGCTATTCTACCCTTCTTGAGTGTAAAAAAAGATCTAGGAAAGTATAGAAGTCTAAAACCCTTTTTGTCTGGGATCTGTAGATTTTAACCTTGTACAATATTTTATTGCAAACATATTTTAAATAAAATAATAGAAAATATACAATGGAAAATATACACATTAAACATAGAATTTTCCTCTAGAAACCCAAACTAGGAAAACCAACATATTATATATTCATTCATAATGCTACCTTGTTTAGAATACAATATACATATAGGAGCCAACAACATCCAAAAACCTAACCCAATGACCTAGATTAGTCAAAAACCCTAATTCCTTAACTAGAAATAGAAAAACATCAGCAAAAACCATGTGGCAAAAAACCGCCCAACAATGGACATGAAAATCGAGTAAAAAATGCGACACATTTCTAGAGGTAAAAAATATTTCTCGGGGGTGTTGCTCCACAACCCTCGTGACGGGAGGATATTCCCCCCATATAACCCCCAAAGGGGGGGTCTAGCAGACCCCTCTCAAACCCCCCTATGTGCCCGAAGCAACATAGAAGACACTAGAGCTAGTCGTGCAAATAATATAATGCATACCCAACATTCTCCCATTTGTTTTTTTCCTTGCATACATGGGCTTACAGGGTTACATAGTCAACAATCGAGGGAAACAATTCCCATGGATCCTCTACACCGAGATAACTTCTCAGTTCTCATATATTTTGTTAATTAATATGCAACATTCTTCAAAGTGTTCACCTTCATCAACAACACTTTCTTTTCTTCAACAATGTCTCTCAAAAATTGAGATTGAATATCAATATGCTTTTTCTTTGAATGATAAGTCAGGTTCTTCGCTATAAAAATTGCAATCTGACTATCACAATCTATCCTTACAACTTGTTGTACCAACCTAATACATGAACACAATATTTGTAGCCATACTTCTTCCTTACTTGCATGAGTGGTTGCCATGTATTCATCTTCTGTAGTTGAAAGTGTCACTACAACCTGTCTTTTTCTCATCCAACTGATTTCTCCTCCAAACAGGTTAAACATAAACATGCTTGTAGATATCCTACAATCCAGATATCCAACCCAATTTGCATCCACAGAGCCATGTATTTCCAACACTTTGTCCAATCCTGGTCTTCCTTGTTAGCAAAATCCATAGCTAACAGTGCCACGCAAATACCTAAAAACCATTTTTACTATTGTCCAATTCTCCTTCCCTGGTTTTGAAATATACCTGCTAAAAATTCCCACTACATTTTTAATGTATGGTCGAGTACATACCATTGCATACATGAAACTTCCAACTTAACTGAGATATCGAACACGAGACATGTCCTCCTCCTCTTCCTGTTTCTTGGGACACTTATCTACAAATAGCGTTACACCAACATGAATAGGGACCTTGATCGATTTACATTCATGCATATTAAACCTCTACAATATTGTCTCGACATATTTTCTATTATTTAACCATAGTTTCCTATTTTTCTGATCTCTTTCAATTTCCATGCCCAAAATGAAATTTGAAGCACCGAGATCCTTCATGTCAAATTTAGATGACAACTGAGTTTTCACATACTGGATAATCTCCTTATTGTTTCCTATGAACAACATGTCATCCACATACAAGATCAAATAAATCAAATGATCACCAATTAATTTAAAATACACACATTGATCATCTTTTCTTCTTATGAAGCTAAGTCCCAGCATATAAGTCTCAAATTTTTGATACCACATCCTTGGTGATTGTTTTAAACTATACAGGGACTTTTTCATCTTGCATACGAGCTCCTTCCTTCTCTTTAGATAAAATCCTTCAAGCAACTTCATATATATTTCTTCTTCCAGATCCCCATGTAGGAATGTTGTCTTCACATCCAATTGTTCTACATCAAAATCAAATGCAATAGTAACAAATTATATAAATCTTATAGAATTTAAATTGGCAACAAAAGAAAAAATATCACCAAAATAAATTCCCTCAACATGGGAATAACCCTTTGCTACTAATAGAGCTTTCTATTTCTCCACTTTTCCTTTTGCATTCATATTCTTTTTAAATACCCATTTGCGGCCAATGGGATTTATTCCAATCGGAAACTCCACTAGATCCCAAGCCTCATTCTTATCCAAGGCTACCATTTCTTCATCCATGGAATATTTCCAGAGCTTTCCATCCTATGAATCCACTTTCCGGTAGCCTTCTTTCTCGAACTAATATCCTCAATACTAGAGTATGAGGATCTTCTTCTTCTGATTCATATTTTTCTATAGAGTTTGATAATTGATTCATCATCCTTTAAATCAAACTCTATTTTCTTTGGTTCTTCATTGCTTGGTAGGACTTCATTTTTAACAACATCCTTCATTTCTCTAAATACTACATCTCAGCTATACACAACCTTCTTAGTTTCTAGGTTCCAAAGCTTAGAACCTTTGAGACCATCTTTATACCCAATAAATATACACTCTTCATCCTTCTTATCTAGCTTACTCCCATTTTATTTTGGAACATGAACATAGGCTTGACAACCAAATACCTTGAGATGTGTGAGAGAAGGTTTCTTACCAGTCCATACCTCTTGTGGAGTCTTGTCATCTAACATTGATGAGGGTGATTTTTTGACCAGGTAACATGCAGTACCCATTGCCTCTACCAAAAATTATTTCCCTAGCCCGCCACTACTGAGCATGCACCTTGATTTTTACATTATCATCATATTCATCCTTTATGAAACTCCATTCTGTTGAGGTGTATATGGATTAGTATTCTTCCTTAATATACCACAATTCTTAAAGAATTATTCAAATTCATTCCCGCAGAACTCTCCGCTATTATTTTTCCTCAACAGCTTAATTTTTTTCTCTGTTTAATTCTCAACAAGATCCTTAAAATCTTTAAACCTATAAAATACTTTATCTTTATTCCTGAGGAAATATATCCAAGTATTATTTGATAAGTCATCTATAAATGAGACATAGTACACAAATTTTCCCAATGATGGAACCGACACAGGTCCAAACACATCACTGTGAACTAGCTGTAAATTTCATTTTTCCCTCATTGCATGAGAGGGAAATCTTACCCGATTCTGCTTCCCATATACACAATGTTCACATAAATACAAATCTAGAGAACAGTTAGACATACCTTCAATGATACCTTTACCGTGTAGTAGTCGAAGACCCTTCTCTCCGATATACTCTAGTCTTTGATGCCACATCATAAACTTTTCTCTAGAGACTGCATGATTTCTTTATTCTTCAACTCCAATATTAGGAACAATGGAACTATTAAACCCATCACTAATAGTTCTTCCTTGCATATTATGCATAGTTCCAAACCAAACTGCCTTAAACAACACCATCTCTCCTTGAACCATCCTGCAGGTTTCCTTTTCAAATATTGTTTTTACCCCTGCATCATCCATTTTTCTTACAAAAATCAAATTTATAGCCAAACCTGAGATGTGCAAAACACCATGTGGTGTTCTAATCCTTCCATCTATGAGCCTCAACTTAAATTTTCCTCATCCTATGATTTTGGTTGTCGAGTCATAACCTAGGAAAACATTACCTCCATCATACCTTTGATATTCTCATAACCACTCCCTATGGGAAGTCATACGAAAGGATTCACCTTAGACAACCAAACATGCCTCATGATCTGCATGTGTGCTTGAAGAAGCTAAATATGCATCCCTTATTTATTCCTTGGAGGTATTTTCTTCTATAGAAGAAGCTTCTTCAGATCCCTTCTTTTTCTCAATTTTGGATCTACACTACTTGTTGTAGTGCCCTTCTTTTCCACATATCCATCATACCTTTACAAACTTTATAGGAGACTTATATCTTCTCTTAGACTTATATCTCCCATATGAGGACTTGGATATATTTATTTCCTAGGAGCGTCCTCTTGCAAATAATTCATTTGTGCTATGTCCTTCCATGTTCCTCGTAAAGAGCACAGTAAATTGATACACTATCTTCATCTGAAATTTTAATCTCAACAGATACTAACTGACTTACCACAATATTGAAGGTGTTCAAATGCTCTTCCACCGAGTCTCCATCTCTCATCATGAGGTTACACAACTTATTTCTCAGGAATAGTTTATTTACTAGGGACTTAGAAAGATACAACTTCTCCAATGTATCCCATAAATATTTGGTTGTAGCTTCCTATGACACATTCAATAATACTGAATCTAAGAGACACAATGGGATTATTCTCTTCGCCTTCTGATCCAACTTTTTCCAGTCATATGTTGAATTTCCTGTAGGTGCAGTACATGGATCCACCACGATCAATTGATCTCTATCCACCAACAAATCTTACATCATTAGATTCCACAACTCAAAACTTTTCCCATTAAACTTCCCAATCCTCATTTTTCAACTACTCACCATTTATTTTCACATGAAAAAATCAATACTGTAGATCTCCCATTGTAACAAAGATTATCACAATCTCGAGCCAAACCCTTGACCACAAAGGCATCCCCCTGAATCCAAAAAAAATATCATACCAAATGTAGATTTTAACCTTGTACAATATTTTACTGCAAACAAATTTTCAATAAAAGAACATAAAATGTACAATGGAAAATACACACATTATATATTGATTTTTCCCCTGGAAACCCAAACCAGGAAAACCAACATATTCTATATTCATTCATAGTGATACATGGTTTACAATACAATATACATATAGGATACAAAAGCATCCAAAAACCTAACCCAATGACCTGGATTAGTCAAAAACCCTAATTCATTAACTAGAAATACAAAACCATCGAAAAAAACCATGTGCCAAAAAACCACCCAACAATGGACACAAAAATCGAGACAACATGAAAAATGAGGAAAAATGCGACATGTTTCCTGAGGAAAAAAATTCTCAGGGGAACTACCTACGAACCCTCATGTAGGGGGGATATCGCCCCCCTCAAACTCCCCTACACACCAAATGTAACATAACAGACACTAGAGCTACTCATGCAAATACCATAACACATACCCAACATGATCATTATGCATTTCCTAGGGAGATTTTGTTGTGTATTTAGTAAGATCCATGTGATATTTTGTCCCATAACAGAACTGATGACTCCGTTGGGGAAGGATATTTGATTCTTCTCTAGAATCCATTTCCTAACACATCCTCTATTTGTGTTTTTTTGTTTATTTTCTTTGTCCAATGTTTTTTCATAGGTATAAAGTTGTTAGATATGATAGATCTAAAGTGGATCCCTTTTCTAAAAAACTAATTTTTTGTGCATAGTCACTTGTTGAACTATAAGGGTCACACAACTATCTCAATAAATTGGGGAAATTGGATAATTTTCGAACTTTTGAGATCAGATCTAATCCATCTAGTCTCTAAGGTATTTATGGGTCCATGTTCTAAAAAAATTATCTATGTTTTAATTTTCTGGTCACATAATTGATCTTCCTTGGTTGTTGGGAGTGTGATTGTGTGATTTGTTTTGGATCATTTAGATCACCCTGTTTGTTTTCTAGTGATCCTATTCTACTGGGAAAGTAATCCCAATAGATACGAAGGGGATACAAAGAGATCTAGTTGTGTTTGTCATTGGTTTACTAGTTTCCCTTTTGTAATTGTTGTCCATTACTAGATCTACCTTCCTCGATGTGTTTTGAGTAAAGATCTTAGAAGATACACTAGAGAAGGTTACCAATTCCAATTTCCTACATCCCCTTTTATTTCTTTTTTTGTTGGGTTTCCTTTTGCATTTGCATTCTTGTGTAGATAAAAACTCTTTTTGCATTATAATTGGAAAAAATAACAAAACAAAAAGACAAAACCTTTGCATGCTTGATTGCTTTTGAAGCATTAGTGAAAGAGTGCATTAGGATCATTGTTTGGTTTCAGATCTGGATTATTTGTTGGTTTCTTGGTGTATGTGAGGTTTCATTTAAAAAGTTACAAAGAAGGGAAAAAAGTATCTTTCCCTCCCATAGCTAGATTTCATCAAATTGAGAATTTGCATTATAGTATTTGCATTGTTGGCTGGGTCAAGAGTCATAACATCACAAAAGTTTCATTCTCTTTCATTATACTTAAGAAACGACTTTAAAAAATAAAATGTGTAATCTATAATTTATTAGACACTTTTATTTCATATTGAACCAACATTAGATAGGCTTAGGGCCTTGGATTAGGATTGGAGAGAAAACTCTCCAAGGCCACAAAAACAAAACTTAGGAGTCATTACAGAGTGTTAAATGCATTCTTTCAACCAATGTGTCAATAGCCTTTTATAAAACAGGAGTTAAGCACTAGGTCACATCATGGAAATTAGGGAGATTACCCCTCTCTTGTTGTTTTGGTTCTTTTGGTACCACTTCAATTGCTACGTATATGGGTGTTTCATTGGTTAATGCCATCATATATTTAGGATTTTTTACCCTTCCCTTATGTGCAGTCAGACCGATGACTTTTTTCCTGACCATCGATTTTTAGGTGGTATTCTTAGTGACCTTTCATAGGGAGCTATAAAGGTGACTGTAAGTGGGATGTGCCTATTGTACCTAAGGAAAACATTCGTTTATGGTCTCAGTACCCCTAGAGGGTGCCTACCTTAATAAAGGGTGCTTGAAATGGTCAATGATGTTTCACATAGATTATTGTAACTGCTCCTCATACCTTCATTATCCAATCTTGTGGGGATTTCATCTCCCCCATAGGGTTGGTTCTCAGAAGGCCCTTGAGACAATTGGTTTTCTTGTTGTTAGCCTAGATTGATTAGGGGTGTTCTATTTGAAGTGTGAGTCTAGGTTGGCCTTAGGTTGAATTTTGTTTATATTTTCACGTATTACCTTCACCATGGTTAAATCACCATGTCGGTTGGGTCGATTATGTGGACTTGAACCTATCATGGAGGAACAACCCCCTCTCAAGTGACACGAGTTAGAAGACAAGGAGTTCATAGGGTCTTATCTTTTGTTTGATGAGACTAGTTTTGTCTAAGTAGAAGTGGTAGAAGAAGGTCCTCCACCAAATTTTAATCCTCCTTTGACTGAGCCAGACACAACTCTACTCATCCAAGTAAGATAAATATTTATTTCACCTTTTTCTTTTTTTAGTGATCATCCCACCATGTCAGGACTGAGTGTTTCATCTAGTGTAGTTGATCCTATGAGCCCATAATCAAGTGGGACTGGGGGAAATCCCCTAGGGGTCATCTCGGTGATGTGTGTGTTACCACCCATTAGCTCTGTTGGACCTACAATGTCCATACCATTTTCTACATGTCCCTTAATCTGGGGGACATCAACTTTGTCAACGTTTCCTTATGTAAGTACACCTAACATCCCTACACCCATCCCATCCACTTCAAATCCCACTTCTGCATATTTTTCTGGTGGGGGTATGAGCTTTGGTTTCATCTTGGGATGTGGAAATTATTCCACTTCCACAAATCCTATGAGTAGCCCGACATCATCGGGTGAGGGTGAACCTTTTGGGTGAAATGTTTTTAATTGTTTTCGGGTTATCCCTAGCCAGGTTGGGGGCAGTAGTACATTAGGATTTTTCAACTTTCCATGGGTTAGTGTACCCTTCCCTAGGGGCCCATTCCTTGCAGGGGAATTTTCACCGTGGGTAGGATTTCCCTTTTTTAACACATCCAGTCATGGGGGTTTATTCCCTGGGACTAACTTTAGAAATATTTTTCCTGGAGGGTTCACATTTACCCCTGTGGGAAACCCACCTAGGGTCATGTTTGGTTATGGGAGAATTTGTTCTCCTATAAGTGTCACCATTGCAGGGGACACTCACTCTTTGAGATTTCCTCGACCCTCCAATAGTAAAAATATAGGGGGAACATAAGGTCCATCTAGGAAAACAGAGACTTCACCTCCCTCCTAGTATTCATTTTCACCATTTCCTTTCCTGGAAACATTAGACTTACCTAATTTTTAATGATTGATGAATCACCCTATTTCTCATAACCCTTCATGGTCAGTTATGCATACCAATCTACCTTCATATATCCCAAAATTAGATGGAAAGCCGGGAGAAGACCAGTCTACACACATCATGACATACCACTTATGGTTCTCATCCAATTATTTGATGGATGATAGTGTGAGGATGTATTTTTTCGAACGATCCTTGAATGGATATTTTGATAAATGATACATTGAAATAAAATGAGGCTACTTCAAAAACTTGAACGACATGAAAATGGAATTCTAAACACATTACCAATTTCCCATATTGTACAAGATAGGGTTGAAGCTCTTGACTTCACTGCATCTAGATAATGTTACTCATATTTTCAATCATATACATCAGTGGAGATGAAGACGTAGGATGATTAAGACATAAATCTCAGAAAAAATCCTAATGGAGTGGTTCACAAAGTCCCATCTACCACCCATTGCCCGAGACATAGCTATGGCTGGAGAGACAACCAAGGAGTAGGCCATTCTGCCTTCCCAACACTTAGAATTTATTTACACTTGGGTACACTATATGACATCATTTCAAATGATCCTAGGCCATTGAATTATCCATGGAAGCCAACACTAGGACCCCATGTTGATGGTGTGGTTGGTTCTGTATCCCATGCCTATGTAAAGAAGTTAGTTGATAAACTGGTTCACATGTCGATTTAATCAACCCCATCAGATTCTATAAATAATGCTCCAACTTATATGGTCCCTAATCAGACCTCTGAGGTGAATTTAGTGTAGTCCACACAACCAAAAAATCCTCATCAAACTGGAGGAAAGAACAAAAGGAACAAAAAACAAATTCCAATATTGAGAAAGGGACTACTCCCACCTAGAATACCAAGGAGGGAAACACTAAGGAGAGAGCAAAGAGTCATTTTACCTACATGATTTATGGGGAGGTCGAATCTACTCATCAATGTCTTCGAAAGGATGTCCATGGTTTGGCACAATAGTGGGCCCCCAAAAAACCTATTGTCTTAACCCATCCTTTCCGCCTCAACCTCAAAACATGGTTTCCACAAATCATGCCCCTCCAGAAGGGGACATGGAGGGTACCCATCATCATGAGGCATCTTCCTCAAATGATGACATTTTTATGTGTCACTAGACAATTAATTTGTATACTTGGGCCAAAAGTTATGATATTTGTGATCCTTCCCATGTCGACCCAGAGTATCATCTTCTTCCTAGCCTCATGGCCCTCTTTATATTGAGAAGCCATATTTTGATGCATGGTTTCTCCCCTCGAAGGGAACTCTTCGACACCTGATGCATAATCCAAACATACAGGGTGCCCAAATATAGCATTGTGTAAGACATGGCCCAGGCACCATGTGCCATGTCTGCACTTGAAGTTATCCAAA